>JARYGA010028181.1:0-49360 GCA_030545235.1 Helianthus tuberosus | reverse complement strand
AAACAACTCATAAGAGACCAACTCTCAATCAACTATCGACCGACAACAGTTTGAAAGTTTAAAAATTGATCAATTTTAGATTTTAACTTTCACAACTTGTTAACTTCAACCATTTATGAAGATGTAATTGTTTTCAGGCTTACAATTAGGATTTTAGGTAGGACAGACTCGAGTTCCAACATCGGGCAATCCAAAATAAAATAGAAGCAAAATCTTTTTGGCTTTTATAAAATTTATATTAAAACACACCTAAAATCTTTTTGGGTTTTTTTTTTGAATATTTCAAATGTAAAGACGGAAAGCAATAAATAAATATTTACAGACATTCTTTTTGTGTGTTTCGAGGGTAAGAGAATCATATCAGTGAATGGTCACACCAAAACACTCTTGTTGTTCAATTAGTTAATATTAAGATAAGCATCCTATAACGATTATCGGTATTGTTGTCCACTTAAGCTCAACTTATCAGATGTACTTGCGGTTAGGGGATACGTTAAGGTATGATTTATACTTACCGACCGGTGTTCATCCACACATGACACATTCCCGTATCAAGGTATGCACGAGAGTTCAACTTACTGGTGAGTATACCATTTATCATCTGTTTTCAATGTATATGATGTGAGATTGTTAGGATCTGAGTTTGTATTGATTGTGTTTGTTTAACAAATGATTAATGAAAGAAGTTAAATCAGAGATGAATTGCAGCGGAAATGAAAGTAAACTTTATAACACAATCAAAGAGAGATAGTTTTCAACAAACATGATTTCATTAGCCAAATGATTGTATGAATTACAAATATTCAACTATGCATGCATGTGTTAATAAACTCCCCCTTAGCCTGAGCTCACAGTTAGTTCGTACAAGATGAATGGTGAAAGAGAGCTAATAGAACAATACAGGTACTGTTCTATTTATAGTACAAATCTAACCACTGAGCATCTTTGGCTGACGTCACTTAGACAGTGACATCTAACAGACTAAAAACCTCTAAACGCTGATACTAATAAACACTGTTACATTGAACAACTGATATGCAAAGTACTGATGCTCCTATCCGCTGTTGATGCCTAAGCACTGATGTTGTAAATCAGTGATTTCTTCAATTGTTGATCAGGCCTTTGAATCAGCAGCGCTTTGGCTTTATTAGGGCTTTGAGAATCAGTAGTAGTTAAGTCTTCATCAGCATTTGTAATCAACAATCTTTAGGAAACAGTTATTGAGTAGATCAGTCTTTAGGATGATCAGCTAATAAAAACACTTCCATTGGAGGGAAATTAGAACATGCATTGCTTATTGTGGATCAACTGTTTGAGAACCAGTTTTGGCTTTCTGAATCATCTGTTCTTCAAGTACTGATTGCATGGGCCAACAATCTCCCCCTAGAAAAGATGATGCTAAAAACTTCTTTATTATTGATCTTTATTCTCTCATCAGCTTTTTCCTAACTTGCCCTTTGAATTGGAGCTCAAAGTTAAGGGAATCTTCGTCATCCTCATCCCTATGAAGTTGAAGTTCCAAAAGATCTTGGAGGTCAGCTACACTCAGACCTAGTGCATCCTCCCTTGATATATTTTCAACTGCACCATTGGACTTAAGCAAAGTCAATACGTGGGTCTTTTTTATCATACTTCCACTTTAGTATTTTTGAGTTCAATGGGTTTCTTGGGAGAGACTTTATTTGTGATGAGTTTGGAGATGGAGGCCTGCTTGTCAGTCTTTGGAAAGTTTCAGCAAGTTGAGCTTGAAGCTTTAATGAAGCATCATCCAATCCATATAAGATCTGATTCTTGATAGCCTGTTTCATGATTTCAGCTTCTCTCTTTGCATCTTCCTCATCCATCTGCTTCTGTCTTTTTCTTTGATTCAAAGACTTGGGTGGATAAGTCAGAGGATGTGAACAGTGTTTTAAGATAGAGGGTCTGCTGCTATGGCTCATCAGTGGTTTTGTCTTTGTATACTGGCTTCTTTGGAGCTGTTGGATCAGTTTCTCTTAGTTTTTCCAGCTTATTATATATTTGATCAACATACTGGCTGGACCATCTTGAAATGGCACTTGCATTCCCATACTTTGCAGCAACCAGTTCAGCTCTCTTCCTCTTGTATTCTAAGGTAAGCCCTGCATTGGACTTTTTGAACTTGTTCCAGTCTGGTGCAGTCTTCCTCATTTGAGAATCATTCTTCATTCTTTCACATCTGTTTGCTTCTTCTTTGAGAGTTGTGAGAGGCCAATCTTTAAACTGATGCTCTTTTGTTGGGTATGGTTTGTCTCTCATGATAAGCTCTATGAGATCTTTCCTTAGCTCATTTTGAAGGTCAGCATTGGGTGGCAAATTTGACATCTTCTTGCTTAAGTCTCTTGCAGAGTCTTCCAGTTTCCTGACTTTACTTAGCCCATGCTGCATTCGACTTGACAAGTTAGTGTCACCTTTCCCTTTACTCTCATGGTTAGCAATGTATTTAGCTTGCTTGGCTTTTAGTTTCAGATACTCATCCATGTTTCATGGGTCTCTGAAACCATAAAGAGATGGGAAGGTTCTCTTGGATGGATCATCCTCTGTATAGAATTGTAGCATTTCATTTTGAACTGCAGCCAATTCCAGAGGATATGTTACTGCCAATGGGATATCTCATGAAGGGTTTTGACCCATGAGTGGTTGTGGTTGAGTAAGTGGATTTGATGTTGGTGATGATGGAGGAATAAATGGTTCAGGGTTTGTTTGAATGAATGGTTTAGAAGATAAAGGAACAGGTGCAGGTATATCATCTTCATTCACAGTGAACTTACTTTTTCTTGTATAAACTGATTTAGGAGAGGGAGTTTTTGTAGGAGAATTGGAAATAGGAATGAAAATTGATTGAGAAGGAAATTGGAAATTTGTGGAAGTGGTTGGTTGACTAACAACTGTTGAAATAACTGGTGTCTCAACCGTTGTTGTCTTAACAACTATTGAAGTGTCAACATTTGTTGCAGTGGTGGATGGTAGTGGTGATGATGGTTTTGTTTTCTGCTTTTTGGCAGGTTGTTTTTGTGGTGGTGGTCTTGGTTTAGATGTAACAGTGGATGGCTTTTTGATACCAACAGTGGTTTTGAGACCAGTAGTGGTTTGCTTTTCAGGTTTGTTAGTGGTTTCTTTTGGTGGTGAAGGTGATCTTGGATATGTGGCAAGTGGTGGTTTGTTGTGTTTGTGTGATTTTCTTTTATCAGAAGTACCAAGATCCTTTGTTTTTATCTCCCAATCTTTCAATTCCTTTTGTTCCTTTTTCCAAATCCTCTCCTTTGTTTCATTCTGATTTTGAACAGTCTTTTTGTTAGCAGCCTCTTCATCTGCTTGATTGTTCAGGGTTTCATCAATTCCCTTTTCTTTTTCTTTGACAGATGTTTCAGCAGAGGTTGCAGAAGACTTCTTTTCAGGCTCTGGATTTTGTTTTGGCTTTTTTCTTGGAGTAGGCTTGCCAAAATTTTTCATGTCATGTTTCTTCCCCTTTTTGGCATCATCTTCTTTTTCAAAAATAGGTGCAGGGGTAGTGCCAGTCATCTTTGTCAGGGCTTCTTTGATACCCTTGATGTCAGCCTGAGTATCCTTATACCTTGCTTCAACCATATTCCTGATAAGTTCCATGTGTGTGTTATGTTGAATTTCAGCAAGTTCCCTTTGAGCATTAAGAATGGGTTGTATAGATTTCCAGAGCTCTTGGGATAATTGTTGATGTTTTGGTTGACTTTTGGAAGCTTCTACCAGTGTTTGTGTAGACTGATTCATTGTAAGAACAGTGGTCTCAATGAAAGATAACCTCTCCGTCAAATCTTGATATTTTAAACCATCACCTAAATGAATAGGATCATCTGATTTCCCACCAGTGGTGGTTGTATCAACCTTTGAGATAGGAGGAGTCTCCAAACTCTCATTAATTGATGCCCCTCTTTCTTGGTACCAGGGACTTCCCTCTGCTGTGGTTGCCTTCAAGGGAGTCTTAAAGATGAAACTACTGTCCAGATGTAGATTAGTGGATCCAATATCTGTAGTAGCGGCTCCACTTGAACTACCAACAAGGATTTCGTGAAATTCAAGTGGTGTAGCCTCCTCAGCTGTTTGTGGGATAGCCAATTGAATTGGTTCAGACACAACCAATGTAGAAGTTAAAATCTCTGTAATGTGTTGGTGAGAGGAGTTTCTTTGAGTCTGAATTTCAATGGCCTCAAACAGAGGTATGATTGTGGGTGGAAGTTGAGATGTGGATAGTGGTGTAGAAAGAGAATATTCCCCGGGAGAAGGGCTGTTAAGCATACTCTCAAGTGAGGGTAATACTTCATATTATGGTGTCCCTGTGATTACAACATGTTCCTTTTGTGAGGAAACATGAGGAGCAATGGTTTCAGGTTGAGATCTTTCCAACTGTTGTGAGGAAGTAGCAATAATGGTTTCAGGTGACTTTTGTGTTGTCACTGGGTTAACTTCTGGGATCTCATCTTCCAGAAGACCATGTTTGGTGGGTTTGGTGGGCTTGGTGGATTTCTTTTTGGTCTTTTTGGTGGTTTTTGGTGGGGGTTGCATAGCAGTGGTTATGCTACTGTGTTCACCAAGAGCAGTGGGCTCAGCAACAGAAGTCTATGGAGCAGATGTGGACTCATCCAAAATTTGCTCAGACCCCTTTGCCTGTGTTTTAGAAACTTTTGACTCTTTGGCCATAAGGCGAGTAAATGTTTCAGAAGAGAGACTGTTTATTTGAAAAGATGTTCCTTGCTCCAAAACTTTTGCATTTTCTTTTGGAATTTTCTGTTGTAAGTAATAGCTTAGGAACCTAGGAAACAATAAGAAAGCCTATGGCTTCTTGTCTTTAACATTTTTCAAATTATTAACCAAATCAGTAAAAATTGCTTGGGAGTAATTGAAATAAGTTTTAGACATGATAGCATACCCCAAGTATTGGATTTTCAATGGAATTTTGTTAAAAGCAGTTGTTTTATTTAAAACTCAAGTGAGCAGGGTATGAAACAGGAATTTCATAGGAGGTGGAAATTCTCCTCTTTGCATAGTAGCTTTTGAACATTGTCCTTCATACCCTCTTTCGATCAAATCTCTTTGATACTCACTTTTAGGAAAGGAAGTTTTACCTGCTATGTCGTTCATTTGAAAAACCGCTGAGATGGTTTGTGGTGTGAGTGGAACCAAAACACCTCCCACTTTTGAAGAAATTGCCCAAGGCTTTTTGTCTTGAATTTCAAGGTTAGCATTGGCCCAGAAATCTAGTAAGGTGTCTGGATATATGGGTGCATTACAAGTGAGCAAAGTTTTGTACTGTGAATATGATAAGGTGTCAATGATGGAGTGAAACTCTGTATTTTTATCCGTCTGTTTGAAGGTACAGAGATAATTGTGTGGATGTTTGATGATAAGATCCATGATCGGAATGGAAAATCGCGAATGCTTGAGAGAAATGAAGAAGAAGAGTGTAACCGCTTTTGAGAATTTTTGAATTCGATACGGTGGTGAAAACTCTGTTTGGGGGTTTTATCAGGGTTTTATTTAGAGGAAAAGTGAATGCTGACATGGCAACAGTTTCAAAGATCAGACGGTTAACATCTGCCCACGTGACAACCTCTGATGGACAAAGTGGAAGACAATTATTTGGAAACCACTGATGGACAATATCAGTGGTTGAGAATAGTGAATGGTGAGAACAGTTACTGATTTTAACTATCAGTGGATAGACATCAGTGGTTGAAACACTGATGTTTAAGCAGCAGTGGACAACAATGAATTGAAGAAACAGAGGTTGTCTTTCAGCAGTGGGTGAATTTTTAACAAACAATGGATATGGACAGACTTTTAAGGATTGGTGAAAAGTTTTCATTTTAACTATTTTTAAGGATGGGTTTTTGATTTTCTGAAAACATTTTTAATGCTTTTTGTTCATGGAAGACCAAGTTTTGCTTGTTAATCCATGTTAAGCATGCCAATCCTAGAGATCAAGCTTTCAAAGGTGGATGTGTCTAAAGCTTTTGTTAGCACGTCTGCCAGCTGATCTTTACATGATGCGGAGAAATCAAACCTTTTTCATAGCAATCCCTCACAAAGTGGTTTCTAATGTCAATGTGCTTGGTGGTTGAATGGGAAACTTGATTTTTGATGATATTTTCAGCTGCTTGGCTATCTAGCATAAGAGGAGTCTTTAAGGCAGTTATACCAAAATCCAGCAATTGATTTTGAAGCCACAACAGTTGGGCTGTACAGCTTGCAGCAGCAATGTATTCTACTTCAGCAGTGGATGTTGAAACAGCTGCCTGCTTTTTGCTTTGCCAAGACACCAAGCAATCGCCTAGGAATTGACACCCTACTGATGTAGACTTTCTGGTGGTGTTGCATCCAACAAAATCACTGTCTGAATAACCTGAAAGCTTAACATTCCCATTTGCAGGATACCAGATACCAAGTGTGTGAGCACCTTTTATGTATCTGAATATTCTTTTCACAGCCATGAGATTTGATAGCCTGTGCTGACTGGGATCTAGCACAAACACATGTTGCAAACATAATGTCTGGCCTTGATGCAGTTAGGTACAATAAAGACCCAATCATGCTTCTATATAAAGTTTGATCAACCAGTTCATCTTTTGTTTCAGACAGGACAAGCTTTGTGGTTGCCATGGGTGTACTACATGGTTTACAATCATTCATCTCAAATTTGTTTAAAGGATCTTTTACATATTTGCTTTGATGAATGAATGTACCATTTTGCAATTGCTTAACTTGGAGACCAAGAAAGCATTGGAGTTCACCCATTGCACTCATTTCAAACTCTGCTGTCATGAGTTGTCTGAACTCTTCACACATTGTATTGCAAGTGCTTCCAAAAATGATGTCATCCACAAAAATTTGGACAATCATCAAATCTTTTCCTCTCCATTTTAAAAACAAGGTTTTGTCAATTTTACCTCTTGTGAAACCAATAGAGATGAGAAAAGTGGAAAGAGTTTCATACTAGGCCCTTGGTGCTTGTTTCAAGCCATACAAAGCTTTGTTTAGCTTTTAGACATGATCTGGATAAAAAGGATCCTCAAAACCAGGAGGTTGACAAACATATACCTCTTCTTGAATTTTGCCATAGAGGAATGCACACTTGATATCCATTTGATACACCTTTATGTTATGGTTGACAGTAAAGGCTAAGAACAATCTGATGGCTTCAATCCTTGCCACAGGAACAAAGGTCTCATCATAATCAATGCTTTCTTCTTGTCTAAAACCTTGAACCACAAGCCTGGCTTTGTTCTTGACAACAATGCCCCTTTCATCAGTTTTATTTTTGAAGACCCACTTTGTACCAATTGGACTTACATCCTCTGGCAGTGGTACAAGTTCCCATACTTGTTGTCTTTTGAACTGTTGGAGCTCTTCTTGTATAGCTTTTACCCAACTATTTTCTTTCAGTGCCTCTTGGTACTTGACTGGTTGATGGAGTGATAGAAAGCCTGCAAAAAGACAAATGTTTTGGGATTGACTTCTAGTGAGAACCCTTTCATTGATGTTGCCAATCACTTGATCAGGTGGATGAGATTTAAGAAAGATTAGATCTCCCTTGTATGGAACAATGGCATTTAAAGGTGAAGGCTGTAGATGTGAATCATCTGAGCTAACATATGTTGGTGACTTTGATGATCCAACATCTATTTGAAATGGAGGTGGAGGAATAGGTGGAATGGGTGTGGTACAATGTTGATTTTTATCCACTGTCAATGAATTTTTATCAACAGTGGTTGGAGATTAGATGACAAAGGTTACAGGGCTACTTTGGTCAACAAATGTTGATGCAACAGTGGATGAGCTTTGACAGCTGTTTTGAACGTCTGCTGCTCTGGATGTGATTTTGTATTGTGGGATCACAACATCATATCCATATTCTTGTGGTGGAGATTGTAGTGTACCTACAGGGTTAGTCTTGACAAACACATTTTCAAATGTAAATTTATCAAGGTCAAACAATTCAGCAGGGTTTGCTGGGATTTTCAGTGATGAAAGTTCGTTGAACTTTACATTCAAAGTCTCCTCCACACACCTAGTCCTTGTGTTAAACACTTTATAGGCCTTGGCAGTGGTTGAGTATCCCAAATGATAACCACAATCTACTTTGGTTGCAAATTTTGAAATTGAATCTTTTAAGTTTAAGATAAAACATGGGCAGCCAAAGATTTTGAAGTATGAAATCAGTGGTTTAATTTTGAACAGAGTTTCATAGGCAGTCTTTTGATGCCTGGGGTTGATTAAAACTCTGTTCTGCATATAACAAGCAATGTTTACAGCCTCTGCCCAAAAGGTTAAGGGTAAACCTGAGTCTACAAGCATGGTTCTGGCAGCTTCAATCAAAGTTCTGTTTTTCCTTTCAACCACCCTATTTTGCTCTGGTGTTCTTGGGATGCTGTACTGCCTTACAATCCCTTTTGACACACAGAAATCATCCAACTCCTTGTTTCTAAACTCTGTTCCATTGTCACTTCTAAAGATTTTTACTGGAAGGTGAAATTGCTTTTCAACCTGTTTGACAAAGTCTTGCAAAATGCCTGCAGTCTCATCTTTAGAATGTAGAAAGTAAGTCCATGTAAACCTAGAAAAATCATCTACAATAACCAAACAATATCTTTTCTTTTTCAGGCTCATGATTTTTACTGGGCCAAACAAATCCATGTGCAACATTTACAAACACCTGGTTGTTTTGGACTCTTCAATGGACTTGTATGAGCTTTTATGTTGTTTACCTTTTAGACAAGAAACACAATGCTCAGAACAAGTAAACAGTTTTTTTGTGGAAGACCTCTTACAAGGCCTTGTTTTGAGAGTGTAGTGATAGTCTTTAGATTTGTGTGCCCAAGTCTTCTGTGCCATAATTCTGTCTCTTTGTTAGAGGCAGCTGAGAACAGATAAGCATCAGTCATTGGGTTATCTTTAGACATGTAAACTACATACACATTGCCACTCTTTTGAGCAACAAGCTGTGTTTTCCCCCGGCTATGATTTCTTCAATCTTTTTCACCATTTCTGGCCCAACAATCTTACAGCTATCCTTAGTGAAGAATGACCCATAGCCTTTGTCACTCATTTGTGAAACACTAAGGAGATTGAACTTTAGATTGTCAATAAGATTGACATTTTCTAACTTGAGTTTTCCCGATTGAACTGTTCCTGACCCCAACCCTTTCCCTTAGAATTATTACCAAATGATATATCACCCCCTCCATGCTTTTTGAAATCTTTGAGCAGGGCTCTACATCCTGTCATGTGCCTAGAGCCTCCACTATCTACATACCATAAACTATCTAAGCATGCAGAAGCTCCCTGCACATCAAGTAAATAATTAGTTCTGGAGGGTCTCCAAAGCCAACAAGGCTTTGGATGGGATCTCAGAAAGATCAGCCTCAAGTCTAGGAACATGGACAGTGGTTAGGTCAGGGTTTTGAACTTGTTTTTGAACATTTTTCCCTAACCACTATTGTGAGCCATTCCCTGTCAGATGTTTAAAACCAAAAGGATGCATGTTCACTTTGGGTTTAGAAGTCTTTTTGTAGGCTTCATAAACATGTGGGACCCTTTGGTATGGAGGTTGACCTTTTCCTCTTTGGAATTGGTTAGCTAGTGGTGCATCTGTCACTTGAACTTCTCTGGGAGCAGAGGTTTTGTTCAACTGTTTTGTAACAGCTATTTGGACAGACACAAATGTTTGTTGTTTCTTGATGGATGGTTTTGATGAACTCTCAAGTGTTTTTTAAGTTTACTCTTTTCTTTTAACCTCAAAATTTTTGAGATACACACACTGTTGAGTAAGATGGTTGGTTTTTCCACAGATGGTGCAACTTGATGCAGACTCAATCACACTTGTTTTGTTTATGTCAAAAGCTTTGAAATGAAAACAATTCTTTGCGGAATGGTTTCTCTTTTCACAAAAATAACAAAACAGATTTTTAACTTTTTCTCCTTTCTTCCTCTTTTCAACTTCCTTTTCAACAGAGTTTTTAACCTCTGTTGGGATGTCTTTGAGAGGAATGACCTTGGCCTTAGGTGCTTTCACACTCTCAACTGTGGAAAAATCCATTGGTTTGAAATTCTCAAGGATGTCACATTCATCTGACCATGTGGGTTTGGATTGATATTTTTCAATCTCTTCAAAGGTTGATGACCCCTCTGGTTTTTCCAAAATGATTTTGTTACCATTTTTATCAGTGATTTTGATTTCTTTACCATCCTTATTTGTTGGTATTATCTCAACTGAGCCAGAATCATTTACAGCAATGTTTTCAGTTTGGTCATTTTTCCTGAATCCTATGCCAAACTTTACATTGCTTTTGATATGTTTCTCTAACATCAGATTATAACCTTTGCAAGATTCCACCCATTTTTCACAAGTGATTTGAAGTTGGTCCTTGGTTATGCTGTGTTCATGTTTCAGACTACAGATTTCATTATCTTTTTCATACAATTTGTTTTTCAATTCTATGACTGGTTTCTCAAAGTGTACTTCATCTTTTAAAATTCTATCTCTAAGGTTTTCATTCACCTCTTTTATATTAGAAAATGCTATGATGCATTTATCTGAACGTAGTCTTTTCAAGACCTGAGGTGATACCTTAGCTGCAGCCATCATGCCACAGTCACATTCATTTTCACAAGCACTGGTATCTTTCTCCAATTCATCAGCACACCACGGGTCAGCAAGAGGTTCCAATAGTGGTTCAGGTTCTTTTTCTAACAGTTGTTCACCAACAATAGGAGTAACCACTGCTTCAGCAACTTCATCCACTGTTTCAGAACTGGGTGCCACTTCTTCAGTTTCCTGCCCTTCTTGAATTGACTCTAATGTTACAATACAAAATTTATCACAAGGAACATCATTCTTAGCAAATAGAGCAAAACTATCATCATTCAAATCATCAGCCATGCTACTCCAATCAATAAAGCCTTGGGTAAAGAAGCTTTGTTGGCTGGCCTCTGCTGGAGCAGATGTTTGTGCAACATGTTGTGGTGCAGGTTGTTGCACTTGAACCTGAGGAACAGGGGTTTGGACATACTGGATTTGTGGAACAGTGGTTTGAACATATTGCACTGGAACAATGTTTACAGGATGTGCATAATGGGCAGTGTTTTGCACATGAGCAGCAGGGGTATATTGGGAATAGTGCATAGTATTTTGTGTATTTTGAGGTCTAGGGCTAGGATGAGTAATGATTGGTCCACTATTTTGACTTTTGCATTCTTTAGCAAAGTGTCCTAGCATGTTACACTTGTAGCACTTAATTTTAGATTTATCCAACCCCACTTTTAGATTCTCATGCAATCCTGGAAACTTTCTTCATGTTCTCTTATAAAACTTGCTGGTTCTTACACTCAGCTGTGCCAGTTGGTGCAAAATGTCCATTTCCTCCAGATCAGTGGGATCAAAATGTTGGAGGTCATTGAGTTCAAAGGATAAGTTGTCAGAATTCTGGTTTTCCCTACTTGTTGTAAAAGCATAGTTAGGTGAGCAAGGCTCAGTGTTGTTAAAGGCTCCTCCTGCAGTTATGTTAATGTAATGATCATAACTCTGGTCCTTAGTACCACCAGATTCTTCTTGACCCAAAAGTGCTATGTTACCAAAGGTGTAATCATCAGCAACTTTCCCAGATTCCTGCAATTCTTTTTCTGGTTCAATTCTCTCTCATAAGTGAGGAGTCTACCATGAAGTTGGGTCAGACTTAATTTTTTGAAACCCACAGAATTTCTGGTCACAAAAGCTATGGTGTCCCACTTGTCTGGTAATGATCTAAGGAACCTACTATTTAAAGTAGATTTAGCAAATTCAACATTAACCAGTTTAAGTTCACTTATGAGACAACTAAAGCGTTCAAACTGTTGGGTAAGTGACTCTCCTTTGACATGACAGAATGTTTCATATTGTTGGTTTAAAACCTCCATGTTATTTTCTATAACCTCTTCTTTACCACCAAACTGCTCTTTCAAAAGAATCCCAAAGCTCTTTGGCACTGTTACAGTGTAACAGTCCAGCATATATGTCATTTGGAAGAGCTGAAGCCACTATGCTAAAAGCCTTTGCATCTAGTTCAATTTTTTGAAAATCCCGATCTGAGTAATTTTCAAGGCTTTTAGGCACTTGGGCCTTGGGATCTTCTGTGCTAGGCACCATTGGAACATGAGGTCCAAAGATGACTGACTTCCAGCAGCTGATGTTTTGCTGAGCTAACACATGGCCCATCCTACGTTGCCAGATATTGTGTTCAGATCTGACAAGCATAGGTGGCTTGAATAGTGTTCCGGTGTTGTGATGTCATCTTGGTTGTTTTACAGAAGTTTTTGAATAATCAACTTTAAACGTGATTACACTTTACTCTGTTTTTCAACTGATACGAACAACTTTAGTATCAATGGATTTGAGCTGAACTTTTATGTCAAATTGATTGTTAGATCGAATTTGACTGTCCTATGCTCTAATACCAATTGTTAGGATCTGAGTTTGTATTGATTGTGTTTGTTTAACAAATGATTAATGAAAGAAGTTAAATAAGAGATGAATTGCAGCGGAAATGAAAGTAAACTTTATAACACAATCAAAGAGAGATAGTTTTCAACAAACATGATTTCATTAGCCAAATGATTGTATGAATTACAAATATTCAACTTTGCATGCATGTGTTACTAAAATCCCCCTCAGCCTGAGCTCACAGTTAGTTCGTACAAGATGAACGGTGAAAGAGAGCTAATAGAATAGTACATGTACTGTTCTATTTATAGTACAAATCTAACCACTGAGCAACTTTGGCTGACGTCACCTAGGCAGTGACATCTAACAGACTAACAACCTCAAAACACTGTTGCATTGAACAACTGAATGAACTGACATGCAAAGTACTGATGCCCCTATCCGTTGTTGATGCCTAAGCACTGATGTTGTAAATCAGTGCTTTCTTCAATGGTTGATCAGGCCTTTGAATCAGCAGTGCTTTGTCTTCATCAGGGCTTTGAGAATCAGCAGTAGTTAAGTCTTCATCAGCCTTTGTAACCAACAGTCTTTAGGAAACAGTTGTTGAGTAGATCAGTCTTAGGGATGATCAGCTGATAAAAACACTGCCATTGGAGGGAACTTAGAACATGCATTGCTTATTGTGGATCAACTGTTTGAGAACCAGTTTTGGCTTTCTGAATCATCTGTTCTTCAAGTACTGATTGCATGGGCCAACAAAAATACTCACTTATTCGAGGATGAATACAAGCCCTCTGTGAAAAAAATCACTTATTAATGAGGAACTTGATATTCAATGCATGTAGGGCACGAGAGCAAGTCCGTGAACAGGTTAGTACCATCGTACCGACGAAGAGACGAACTTGACTCTCGGATGATAGATGTGATTTAGAATCACTTCTTCGGGGGTGAATGTGATATTTTATCACTTATTGATGGTCGTATGCTTCATGTATTATATACATGTTTGTATCATGCGTACACATATGTATGGTATCATGGAAGTTCTAGACTTGCGTCCCCGTTGTTTTCGGTAAAAGAAACAACCATGATACCCAGATGATAAACCGCATAAAGACCATGTATCTCAGAATCTCGGCAATCTATCAAATGAAATTTCGGTACCAATACCATATGCCAATGAGCGGTTCCCACACAGTCTTCAGTCGATTTAGGTTTGTATCACCCTGCACACTTTAAAATGATTGTAAGCCTACCGACACATCTTATATAGAGCTGCTTATCATTTTTCATTTTAAGTTCAAAGAGGTTTCGACAGACCACTGATGTACTATCATTTTCTCTTTTTCTCGCCAGGAAACTCATTTTTTGTTTTCTATTGTTTTTGTGTTTTTGAAATTTTTCAATGTTTTTGTATTTTTCTTGGAAATTACTCCCACTAAAATGCAAAAAGTAAGATAAAATTAAAAACACATATAGATATTTACAAAAAACGATTTCCTGATGTGGATTAACTCATGTGTTACCTCGATGCCGTTTACCAAAATTAATTTAAAAATGATTTATCGAATGTTGAAAAAATCAGTTGGCATGTCGGTAATCGGTGTGGGCCTAAACAACATTGACGAGTTTCATATTGAAATGATCACGTGTGAGGTGATATTCGAGATCACGTGTTTCACCAGAGAGTGCTATACAAGATGTTAGTAATTCATAAAGCAGCTTAAGTATCGACAAGGATAGGAGAGATTAGAAATTCAAACCCGTAATCCTGCAACTACTTCATGCATTGGCAGGAATCCGAGTGTTCTCCCAAACTGGATATCCACCCGGTGTGGACTTCAAGGTCGATTTTGCAGCTATCACAGCAACAAGATGATGAACCTCCGGGTCCAGCTGGTAAGAAGTAAGTGAGCATGTGGGAAAGCTTGTACACATCATCATTAGTCGGTCCATACATGATGTCTTCCTAATGCTTTTGCACCAGCAAAGGTTTTCGTCTTTCTATTTTAGAAGTAGTGTACGATTGTTCAATCCACTCCAAGGAATCCGCACACCCGGTTGGTTTGATCAACAAACACATTTTCTTCAATCACACTGTGGAGAAATATACACTGCACGCTCATCTTGTTGACTTTGAACTTCTTGTGGAAGATATAAGACATAAATCTTCGAAAATCTTCAGACGTGCTGCAGGCGCGTACATTTCAATTGAATCTATCCTCTTCCAAGCCTTCAACAATCAAACTTTGGCACGTTTTTCATTTTGTCAAAGTTTTTAATTTCTTTCATCAAATTTTCTTTAATCATTAGACATTTTTGTCTTCTTTTCCTTTTTCTCTCCATCAAAGGCAACAACTCCTAGAAATAACGATTTTTCGGAGTCTTATGTCGCCGATCTTGTGCATGGACGCTCCACTATCAACAATCCTAAGACTATCAATAGTTCCTCCTGGAACATCCTGCACACTCACTCATAGATTAGCTGGAGAGGGGGACCCAAGCCTTCATAGACTTGGGTCGTCCATCATCATCGAGGATTGTGACTTCCATTTCCCGATAATTCGGAATTGATGTAGCTCCCCCTGAAACAGTTACCGATTTTGGTTTCCAAATATGTTTCTGTTTTTCATTTTTAACATCTGATTTAACCTCTTGTTTCAAAGCCTTCTCAACTTCTTTTCTTTGTTTCTTTTTCTGTTTCATTTCTCGTTGTTTTACAAGACGAGGGTCCTGTTTTGGTGAAACATATCTTGTATGGTAACTGTTACCATGGGGGGCATCAACTTTTGCCTTTCCTTTCGTGAGATATGGATAGTTTCTGACAATGTACCCATACTCATCACATTCAAAACATGATCTCCGCTCAACAAACCTCGGAGTATCATAATTGTAAGAGCTTGATGATGAACTTCGTGATCTTGAGGTACTTGGTCCTACATCACAACAGTTTGTGTGTTGTGTGTAGTTGTTTTGACTGTTTCTTTTCAAAATTTGTCTTTGTATAACAAAATCCGTGTTGGATTTGTTTTCAAAAGATTCAATTTTATCAGTCCCTTGGGATTCCACGAAGTTCACCTTCTGAATCTTTTTCTTGTTTTGGCTTTGCTTGCCTTTTCCCTTTCCTTCCGTAACGTGATTTTGCTTGCGTTGATTGTTTTGTGGTTGCAATTTTTGATTCCCGTATTTCTTTCTAACTTCGGATTTTGGGATAGGAGCACACTGAGTTACTACAACTCCTGGGCTCGACTTTCCCAAAAACTTACTTGTAGAATCCTCGAAAACTTTATCAATCAAGGATTGATTGACATTTTTTATTGGGAAATCTTTATCTGAATATATTTTATCAGACCAATCAACGTGTAAAGCAAGTTCACGCTTTCACAACTCTCAGCAGAAGATTCAATTGGTTTGACTGTAGCAGTCACAAACGGTTTTGCAGGTGGATCACAGAGAATGTGATTTTCGAGAGGTATGTTTTCCTCTTTTGTTACCGTTTCCGACTGTTCAGGTTTGTCCTCATCTGACTCGTCATCCGAACTATCATAATCCTCAACAATGGGAGGACTTTGACCAGTAACAAATGACGAATTTTCTGTCTTTTTAGATTCCTCTGAGAAAATGTCTAGTTTAAACCCTAATCCTGCTGCAAATTCTTCGGGATTAAGAGGTACAGATGGTTCAAAGCGTGGCATTTCCTCCTCGTCAGGCAATTTGGTATAATTGTGTCTCAAAGGTTGTGGACACGATTTATAACCAATGTAGTTGACATCCCCTTTTAGTTTTTGAACTTCTATGATGTGATCTAGCACATATTAGGAGTTAGAATAACTCTCCAATTTGAGTTTGATGGCATCATGCTCGCATTTAGCAATGGCTAACTCCTTTTTCGTTTCCTCAATGATATTAATGTAGTTATTAATACCTGTTTATTTGTTCAAAACTGTTTTTGTTAACTCAGACACACTTTTCTTAAGAGTTTCAATTACAGATTTGAATTCTTTTTCATTCCAAGTTAAAGCCATATTTGCCTCCTTGCATTTTAAAAGATCAACTACCAACCCTTGATTGTGACTAGTAACTGTTTCAAGCTTATGTTTTAAATTTGCACAATCATTGCATATACAAGGGGTGTCGGTTTGTACCTGACTTGTCAAAGCCGCAACATTTGCCATAAAGGCAGTTTGACCAGATTTCTGGCTTTTCAGTTCCTCAGATTCTTTCAGCAAACTGCCAACCTCAGCATCAATTCCTTCCTTTACATCCGAATCCGAACCATAATCACCCGCACTTGAGCTTTCCTCATCAGAACTACCACTATACTCAGAACTATCATCATCTTCAGAAAATTCCTCTCTGTTACATGTTTGATGTGATTGATGATCTTAGCATAATAAACAGTTCCTCCATATCCTCCATTTCCCAGTTGAACTGACCAATCACATCTTTCATCTGCTTGAACTACTAAGGCTCTGTCTTGATTTGTGTTGGATGAGCTTGATTGATTTCGGAAAGGACTTTGGTTTCCTTGTTTGCTAGGTTGAGTGCATTCTCATTTAAAATGACCTTTCTCATCACAGTTGAAGCATGTAACGACATCTTTATCAAAACCATACTTAGTATCCCGTTTACTCTCCAAGTTTGTTCTCCCAGTTCTTCTTATGTAGTCCTTTGCTCTTCTCACTGCACTTGCAAACGCCCATTTGATATCCATCAGCTCCATCTCATCCCTCTCTATTTGTTGATAGTCTTCATTTGTCAAATTAATGTTTCCAATTTGACCGGCGACTAATCCACAATAAGCACTCACCATTGTGTTTAGAAGTTCTACATGTTCTCGAGCACCTTCCACACTAACTTTGGTAAAGTTTGAGGTATTAAATCTGACGGTGTTGGGGTTTGAATGTTGAGAGTTGTTGTTACCATAAAAGGCTTGTTGAGAGGCTTGTTGAGAAGCTTGTTGTTGGATTTGTTGTGGAACAACTTGTGGGTAAGGAAGATAGGCTTTTGGATCAAATGCTTCGCCATAAGGGTTTGTAATAGGACCAACTGATTGAACTGGCTTGGGTGGTGGTAGATAGGATTTGGGATCAAATGCTTTGCCATAAGGGTTTGTAATAGGACCAACTGATTGAACTGGCTTGGGTGGTGGTAGATAGGCTTTTGGATCAAATGCTTGTCCATAAGGGTTTGTATTTGACATAAACGTAGTTTGAAGCTTCGGTTGCTGATTGGTACTAACAGCGGTGTTAATACCTCCAAAGTACATCTCAGGGTTTTGTGGAACTGGAATTTGTTTTGCCTTTCAAATTTCTTCTTCATCCTTGTTCTCAAGCTTTTGAACGAATTCATAAATACTAAGCCCATCTAAAACACCGGTATGTTTTAGCAACTCAATAAATTGACTCCACTTGGGTGGTAAAGCATCAGCAAAACGCATGATCATCTCTTGTTGTGTAGCATTAACCCTAATGAATGTATCTCACTAAGCAAATGATAGAACCGAGTAGCCATGTCGTTTAGTGTTTCATTTTCCATGAACAAAAATCCTTCAAAATCCTTCTTTAAAAGATCATGACGGATCTTTCTTGTTGCACCATTTCCTTCTCCTCTAGCTTCCAAGACGTCCCACAAATTCTTTGTAGTGGTACAATACGCGAATTGATGATAAATATCCTTATGAAGTGCTTGAGTAAGGATAGCAAAGGCCTTTTTCTCAAGATCATAAGCCTTCTTATCACTTTCGCCCATTCCTGCCAAGGTAAGTGGATTGGGACCTGCTTCTTCGAGAGCTTCATTGTATGGTGTAGTAAAGCATGTCCACAACTCGGTATTTTGACCTAGAACATACGTATGAAAGCGACTTTTCCATGATGGATAATCGTTCATATGATTTAACTTTGGTGGACGATTGTTGCTTCCAGTTTCACTCTCGCTCATGAGAAGACTTTGAATACTCTGATTTTGATTAACAACACATGCCCATTGACTAGCGGTAACCGATTGTTTAGGCATTAACCCCTTGATCCATTGTGAAGGATCTTGACTTGTACTCGAGCTATCACTCCAATCCCAAGGATTTGTACTCATATTGGAATGAAAACAAACAACTGTGATGCTACTGTGAAAAGACTAGAGACCACGAAAAATACAAGATCACGAATAACATATGTTTCGTTGATTTAACTCACGAAAAATCAGCACAATAAATGAGTCCACGAAAAATAAGCCCAACTGATTGATACTCAGCACACGAAAAAAGACAACCCACTAATTACCAATGCCCACAAAGAACTCAGCTATCTCCTACGAAAAATAGTTGACTAGGCTCACTGAAATAATTCGTGAAGTTTGAATAGGCCCAAAGATATAGACACACAAGCAACTTAAAATTCAAAACTTACGAAAAATAAATTTCAGGCCCAAACTATGAATTCTTTATGTGCTGATACCTGGCCCAAAAGTATTGGTTATTTGAACAAACTAAAGATTTGGTTTTTCGTAAACATAGGTGACACCTTTTTCAATAATGGAAGTCCACAAAAAAAAACTTTAGTTCAACTAAGAAGAATGTCCACGAAACACTTGGATCCACGAATAACTAAGTCAAACGAATAATCATCTTTCGTTGACTTTTGTGAGTGATTTTCAAATCCAATGATTCGTGAATTATGGACGAAGAATTTATTTTTCGTGAGGTATGGTTTTTGAAATGAGGTGTTTTGTAAAAATATTGGTGAAAAGGTTTCCTTTTTTATTTTTTTTAAATAACTAGTAATTTTTCATTAATACTGGTACACATCAAAATGCACTTTACATCAATATCGCAGGTAAGCGAGCAATGTAACACCTCGAAAATTCACGTCCTATAATGTATCGACACGTGTCATAAAGTTGAACGTGTGAAAGAATGTTATAAAAGGACTAAAGTTGACAAACATGGAAAGTATGTGATTATACGGATTCTAAGTGTCAACAGTGAATAAATATACTTCATAATAACCCTACACAATGCTCATACCTTCAAACGAATAAATCATGGACCATACGAAGCTAAAAGTGAGAGATTACAGACTACAGGGGTTAAATGTGTCAACATGTTTAAAGATATACCTCTGAGTGACCTTTTGACAAACCTGAAGCTTTGTAAATATTAATTATGCTCACTAGAATGCACGATTTAAATTTCGTAAAGTTTCGTTAACGTATGAGAAAGTTATGATCGAATTCGTGTGCGAGGGGTTAAAGCGTCAACGTTGAAAGTTAGGCCTTTTCGGGTAACAATAAAGTTACCCGGGGACTTAACAAAGTGGGTATGTGTCTTGAGGCCCTTATAGATCAATTACGAGGGCTCAAAATGCAATAAACAAGTGTCTGTACAAAGTTTGGAGAGCCAAGGACTGAAACTGCAAATAAGAAAAATGTTGTTGGCTGACCCATCATGCTCGCGTAGCGCGAGCCATAAGGCTGAGGGCGTCGCACTACGCGACTGCCTCCCCAGATCAGAATTCGATTTCTTGTTATGGGACTTGTCTACCTTTGCACTTATAATCGATTTTAAACGATTTTTCACTTCTCACTTGGCCCCTAGACACCCCCTAAGCCTTAGAGACACATGTTGATGAGTTGTGGTGTGTCCTAGACCTTGTTGTCAAAGATTTGTGGTATGTAATTCACTATAAAAGGCCACCTTGTGCAACACAACTCCTCACACCTTCTTCTGCATTGTTTGATCATTCCTGGAGCTCTCAAGCAGGTCCATTTGATCTTAAGTCGTGCATAGGACTCTTGTAAGTCTTCTAGTTCTTCTTTGTTTGAGTTTAGCTTGGTTAATTAGCTAAAAGTCAAACCGTCGTAATTACGGTTTGACTTCGAGATTAGCCAATAATGGCTCAGTCATATCTCGAATTAAAAGTAGTTATGAGTTGGTATTTATGTGGGTAATAAAACCTCAAAAGGGTTTCCCCTGATCACCACTCTAACCAGGTCAAAAGTCGGGTCAAACTTTTAAGTAAAAAGTCAACAGGATGCTTAAAATGTCATTTATGCATAATTAGCTATCTAGAACATATATAACCTGTTTGATCATTGTTATAACTTAGTAATAAGTGTAAGAACATATCCGAACATGTTCAACCCGACTATTTCCTGTTTAGACCCGGTTCGGAACCGAAAGTCACATAGTTTGACTTTCACTTTGACTTTCAGTTCTGACCCGTTTAGGTATGTTTTAGAAATGCCTCAGAGATTAAATTGGATTAGGTTACTTGTTAGAACAACCCTCTATGATTACACACCTTGGTTCACTAGTTACCCAATTAATATGCATGTTTCCGTTAATTGCTCATATGTTGACCGTTATGCCCTTATTACCTTAAAACATGATTTATGAAAATGTAAAAGTGTAAAAACCTTATTTACTGATATATAAACTTGTATGCAAAGTTTGACATCAGTTTGACTTGTAGATTAAGAGTTATGCTCAATATCGCAAATTTAAAGCTTTATGTTAATAAAACGGCGTAATTAGCGTATAGCCTAGTTAAGCCTACTTTTTGGTATCAAACTTAATACCCACTAATGTAATATATTATTTTGGGATTTTTAAAGATTTTTAATTAATTTTAGGCTGAGCATAACTAGTAGTCGTAGGCTTAATCCGGTAATTGTCGGTTTTGCCCTTACGGGCCATAAAATGAGTTTTACTTATCTAAACGACTCCAAACCTTTTGCTACTGATCATATATGATAAATAAATTATTTTAAGCCTTCTGGAAATATAAAAATATCATATTTAAGTATCAAACCCGGAAATGGCCTTTAATCGCCTTATTTAGCGTTTTTAACGCATAGTATGTTTTTAAAATCATATTGAACATACCCGGGTTGATACCTACTGATATATGAGGCAAATTATGATATTTTAACAGTAAGCAAAGGTCGATTAACTCAGACTTCGTTTTTGAGCTTTTCGGCTTATGTGAAATTACCAAAATACCCCTACGGGGCATAGCTTGGTTAAAAATGATAAATTTCACATATATGATTTAGCCTACTGATATAACTTATCAAATTGAGTATGTTTGCTGTTTACATCAGACCTGTAACTCAGTTAAACATCTAAACTCTTTTACAAACTTTAAAATGACCAAACTACCCCTACGGGGCATAGTTTGTGTTTAAACTTGTTTCGGGCATAATGAAAGACATCTTCCTGATGTCACAACATATTTGAGGCATAAATTAACTTAGGAAACCTGTATATAGCTCTCATGAATACCCGTCACGCTTCTTACGCGTACGGTTCGGTTTATGTAACAAGTTTACATAAATTAGCCGAAATGGGTCAAACCTTAACGGTTTTATCCCAAAATCCAGAATGTGTATGAAATACCCATATAAGACAAGTCTCTGAACATGTCGGGTTTAAATCACATTCTATTCCGGTCTTCGCTTAATTGTGCGTACAAACCGTATATTCCCTTAAGACTAACCGGTCTAAGCTTAAGCTAAATTAAAGACCCGTTAGCATTCTAATTGATTATTTATACCATCATTCCAAACTAGAGCATTTCGGTAAATGGTACCTACGCTTACTTAAGTGAATACGGCTGAGTTATTAGATTCTTGCTAATTAAGACAGGAGCTAGCTCAGGTAAATACTCTTAACTTATTTTCCCTATACGGGCTTGGAATACGGTATAATGATACCGCTTGGTCGGGTATTGAATGTTTAATCGGATTGTGATTAAATTATTGAGGTAACCCGGTTTAATCTGTATTGTTTGAAATAAAAGCCTTTAGGGGTTAATGACCATGTCCCGGATATCCTTGACATCATTGTGTTATAAAATGGCCACGTCTTAGGTACGGGGTGTAGGCATACACCTGACAGTTACTAAGTAATAACGGTATCTCACTCTCTTGTGGGCCTATACTTGTGGCGTGTCTGTTAATCTTGACTCGGTTTCTACATCGGGCCCTGAACGTACAACGAACATGTAAATCTGTATACAAGGTTATAACTATAATTGTTCCAAGTTAAAAAGGTTAATTTTGCCTCTGTGCATTTTAATCAAATTATGAAAGATATTTTGTGCCACGTGCATCCAAACCAATTTTCTTAAACTCTTTTCAAATGAGTCGGTTGAGTGTATTTACCAGTGAAAACTGACGTATTTTCCAAAAGGGTTAAGTGACAGGTACTGAACGTAATTGGCTGGAAGCTCAGGGCGTTAATAAGGAATCTTGCAAGTTCTAGGCGTCTAAAGTTTGTTGAACAAATGATATGTTTTAAGATCCGTCTGTGAATCCTTTACTTTCCGTTGTAATACTGGATATTACTTTAAATTCGGATTTGTAATATATAATTTATCTTTTGCTTCCGCTGTGCATTCATATATATTGTGTTGTTTGACTATTATGTTGCCAACCACGTCACGATACTCCCCACCGGGCCCACCGGTGACACGTGGAAAGTCGGGGTGTGACAGGTTGGTATCAGAGCCAACACTGAGTGAATTAAACGCTAGCCTTTTGCGTTTAATCTCAGTTACACAATTGCACATTCTTGAGTCTAGACGAGAACATAGGACAAATTCTAACTTGTTTTTTTTTAGTCCTTGGTTATTTTTCTGATTAAGCTCTTGCATGGGTAAATCAATTTTTATTAGAAGTCCCGTTTAGGGCAACAATATACTTGTTTAAATTTTAAAGGAATGATTATGTTTAAATTATCGTTCCTATATTATAAGATCTACCATTATAACAAAATGGCAAAATCTAAAAAGGACAAGACCTAGTCACGTGTCATTTTAAGAACGGGCCAAGATGGTAGTTCCATCATTAGATTCAGATCCATATTTAACACCTCAATTTAGGATTGTCCTGCGATAAATATTAATAAGAATCTTAAGAGTGAAACCTAGCCTTCGGGTCATTTTAAGGCCGGGCTATGATGGTAAGACATGTTTAAAAGATTCGAATCCCTGTTAACATCTGTAAATATGTTAACACTCCTGGCAGGCGTGATTCGTTAAAATCACACACGTCATTTATATATATGGATTCTTTAAAAAGATCCCTAACCCCACTTAATGATCTCTGAATCATGGGTTTGGATCATCAATAAAGATGATCATACTTTGACCATATATTGGTAAAATAATGCCTACGAGCTATAATGTATTGTCCATTTGAGACATTGACATTTGATCTTTATGATTCCTTGTTTATGGTGGTGAGCTACGCTCAAGCCTATTAGTCTGTATGATCAATGCGAACCTGACTACTATCATCAAATGAAGATGATCATATAATAAACATCCCTTAGAAGGGAAATGCCTACGAGCTATAGTTAATGCCCTCTGAGACTAAAGACAGTGGTAGCAATGACTCCCTGTCAGATAAAGGTAATGAACTAGGTTCAAACCTTAATGCTTTGATTCTCTGAAATCATAGCGCATAATTTATAAATGTCCTTGTGACCAGGCCTATTGTGCCAGTATATCTTAATATTTTGATTCCTTGAAATCATAGGTTAAATAAAAATGTCCACGAGACTAGGCCTTTTGTGCCACAAATAAAACTGTCATTGTTTTATAATTAGGATAAATTATTATAGAAATCCTAAATAAATATGATAAATAAATTAACCAAATGTGGTCTCTGTTTACCATGGTTAACGAATTACCCTAAGGGGCAATTCCATAATAAACTCCCAAATAAACTATTGCCCTTGTTTTCTGCAACAGTTAAATTGTAATGGCTAACTCAGATGAGGGTAATAGTCATCCAGCGGAGGTTAATAATGACGCCCAAATAAATCAAACGGGTGCGGAATTGAAAGCGATCATAGACGGCGCTGTTACACAGGCTTTGAAAAGGCAGTACGAAGAGTATAGTAGGACCCTATCTACACAGCCTTCAAAGCCTAAAACACACTCTGAAGCTCACAGCAAGCCACCTCCCAAGAAAGATGATCCCAAGAATGGAGATGACGATCGTCGCTCCTCGAACCATCACAGTGATCCGTCTCAACAAATCATACTGAATAAAGGACCCCGTGATAAGGGTTGTGTTGATGCACTTTGTGTGGACGCGACTCGGCTCGGTTCGACTCGGCCTTGAAGACTTGAAGACACGAAGATCGAGACAAAGCTACAGCCAAGGGGGAGTTTGTTGGTGCACTTGTGTCTGTACTTTGTCTGTATTTCGTCATGATACAAAACGATGTCTTTAATGTAAGGTTGATGTAAGTTTGACCAAGTCAACCATCCTCCTGGTTTGACTTGACCAAACAGTTAGAGAAATGTTGTAAGCTGGCTGTGTCGAAGGATGTGTCATCGAAGGATGGTTTTATATCCTTCGATGATGAGCTCGAAAGATAGACCACGAAGGATAGACCACGAAGGATATCATCCTTCGTGGTGAATGTGATCTTTCGAAGGGCTTTCTGGTCGACAGATGATCTTTCGATCAATCTGTCTGATCCTTCGACCAGACCTGCTGTGTCGGGTATATATACCCATGTGTTGTGTTGTGTTCAGTTCCAGACGTGACAAGAGTTAGACACTAGACAGAGCAGAGAGAGACAGGAGCACACACACACACTTTGAGAGTTTATAGAATACTTCTGTAAACATTGAGCTTGTAACCGGACCCTTCATTCGTATTAATACAAGTGGTGTTAATCGGTGAATCTTGCGTGTTGTGTTTGTGCTTGTTCTCGTATAAAGTCTCGGTTGCATGCTAGCTTGGATTCCGCACTCGCTAGTGTGTTTGATATAACAAGGATAAGGTTTTATCTCATCCTCGAGAGGGACCTACAAAGAGAAAAGGGAAAAAGAAATGTCTGATGAAAGAAATTGGAAGCTTCGACAACATGAAAATCTTTTCAAAATGTGAATGTTCAAGGCTTTGATCGGGTCCCCGGGATAGATTCAAATCAAAATGTACGCACCTGCAGCACGTCTGAAGTTCAACAATCTACAAGATGAATGTGCAGTGTACATTGCTTCATGGTGTGATTGAAGAAAATGTGTTTGTTGAACAAACTAACCAGGTGTGCGGATGCCTTGGCATGGGTTGAACAACCGCACACTACTTCTGAAAGAGAAAGACAAAGACCTTCGCTGGTGCAATGTGGAAGACCAGCCGGACCCGGAGGTTTATGATCTTGTTGCTGTGAAGGGATTTCAGTAGCTACAAATCGACCTTGAAATCCACACCGGGTGGATATTCAGTTTGGGAGAGCACTCAGATTCCTTGCAATGCACGATGCAGTTGCAGGATACGGTTTTAAATTTCTAATCTCTCCTATACTTGTCGATATTTTAGCTGCTTTGTAAATTATTATCTCGTTCAGCACTCTTTGACCAGACAATGCTGTCATGGTCCGCACCGCTTACCGACATGCCAACTGATTTTTCCAATATTCACTAAATCATTTCTGATTAAAACTTAATTTTGGTAAACGGCATTGAGGTAAAACATGAGTTAACCAACATCGGAAAATCATTTTTGTAAATACCTTTGTGTTTTAAATTTATTTTAGTTTGTTGATTTTAGGGGGAGTAAATTATTTGAAAATTTTGAAAATCCAAAAACATTGAAAAATTTCAAAAACACAAAAACAATAGAAAAGCAAAAATGAGTTTCCTGGCGAGAAAAAGAGAAAATGATAGTACATCAGTGGTCTGTCCAAACCTCTTTAAACCTTAAATGAAAAACGATAAGCAGCTCTATATAAGATGTATCGGTAGGCTCACAATCATTTTAAAGTGTGCAGGGTGATATAAACTTAAATCGACTGAAGACCAGGTGGGAACCATTCATTGGCATATGGTCTTAGTACCGAAATTTCGTTTGAGAGATTGCCGAGGTTCTGAGATATTCGGTCTTTATGCTGCTTATCATCTGGGTATCATGGTTGTATCTTTTACCGAAAAATAACGGGGACGCAAGTCTAGATCTTCCATGATACCATACATACGTGTACATACTGCATACGACCTCAATAAGTGATCAACAATCACATGTCCAAACAAATAAGTGATTAAATATCACATTCATCCGGGAGTCAAGTTCGTCTCTCTGCTGTACGAAAGTACTGACCTGTTCACGGACTTGCTCCTGTGCCCTCATGCATCGAAAATCAAGTTCCTCATCAATAAGTGATTATATCACATAGGGCTTGTTTTCAATCAAATAAGTGAGAATCTCACATCATATACGGTCAAACAGATGATAATCGGTATACTCACCGGTAAGATGAATCCTCGTGCATACCTTGATACGGGAATGTGTCGTGATGTGGATGAACACCGGTCGGTAAGTATAAATTATACCTTAACGTATCCCCTCGCCATGATTACAAATGATAAGCTGAGCTTAAGTGGACAACAATACCGATAATTGTTATAGGATGCTTATCTTAATGTTAACTAAAAGAACAACAAGAGCGTTTTGGCATGACCGTACGCTGATATGATTCTCTTACCCTCGAAACTCGCAAAAAGAATGTCTGTAAATATTTATTTAATGTTTCCTGTTTATGCATCTTTGTATATATTTATTTATTGCTTTCCGTCTTTACATTTGAAAACTGAAAATTTCAAAAAGATTTTAGGTGTGTTTTAATTTAAACTTTATAAAATCCAAAAAGATTTTTTCTTCTAGATTATTTTTTTGATTGACCGATGTTGGAACTCAAGTCTATCCTACCCAAAATCCTGATTACAAGCCGGAAAACAATTGCATCTTCATAAACAGTCGAAGTTAACGAGTTTTGAAAGTTAAAGGATTAAAATGAATATTTTTCTAAACTTTCAAACTGCTGTCGGTTGGTGTTCGATTGAGAATTGATCTCATATGTGTCGTTAGTTTAAATGTTAACTACATTCCAAGCGGGTGTTCTCATTATGCGTTTAGCTTTCTTGCATGTGCAGATGCTAAAGGCAAGGAGAACATGTTCGATGAAAAGCTTTGGAATGAAGACATGAAGTGGAGGCACTCAAAGGATAAAATGATCGAGTTGCCGCTGTCCCTTCATCAACACCACAAGGATCTGAAGAATTGACAAGTCAATGATTCACGAGCATGACTAAATGGAGAGTTCAATCGAAGGGGGAGTTTGTCAACACACTTTCTACATGAAACGGGGAGTTTATTGACAAGTCAACGATTCACGAGCATGACTAAATGGAGAGTTCAATCGAAGGGGGAGTTTGTCAACACACTTTCTACATGAAACGGGGAGTTTGTTGATACACTTTCTGCTTACATCGCGTGAATACTTTGAAGATCCTCCGACATGAAAGACATAGAAGACGAACCATCACGAGTAGCGTCCAAGGGGGAGTTTGTTGATGCACTTTGTGTGGACGCGACTCGGCTCGGTTCGACTCGGCCTTGAAGACTTGAAGACACGAAGATCGAGACAAAGCTACAGCCAAGGGGGAGTTTGTTGGTGCACTTGTGTCTGTACTTTGTCTGTATTTCGTCATGATACAAAACGATGTCTTTAATGTAAGGTTGATGTAAGTTTGACCAAGTCAACCATCCTCCTGGTTTGACTTGACCAAACAGTTAGAGAAATGTTGTAAGCTGGCTGTGTCGAAGGATGTGTCATCGAAGGATGGTTTTATATCCTTCGATGATGAGCTCGAAAGATAGACCACGAAGGATAGACCACGAAGGATATCATCCTTCGTGGTGAATGTGATCTTTCGAAGGGCTTTCTGGTCGACAGATGATCTTTCGATCAATCTGTCTGATCCTTCGACCAGACCTGCTGTGTCGGGTATATATACCCATGTGTTGTGTTGTGTTCAGTTCCAGACGTGACAAGAGTTAGACACTAGACAGAGCAGAGAGAGACAGGAGCACACACACACACTTTGAGAGTTTATAGAATACTTCTGTAAACATTGAGCTTGTAACCGGACCCTTCATTCGTATTAATACAAGTGGTGTTAATCGGTGAATCTTGCGTGTTGTGTTTGTGCTTGTTCTCGTATAAAGTCTCGGTTGCATGCTAGCTTGGATTCCGCACTCGCTAGTGTGTTTGATATAACAAGGATAAGGTTTTATCTCATCCTCGAGAGGGACCTACAGGTTGCTCCTACAAGTACTTTGTGTCATGTAAACCCCGGGATTTTACAGGGGAGAAAGGAGCCATTGACTGTATGACATGGCTGGACGAGATGGATACTATTGTAGATATCAGCGGATGCGCTGAGAGGGATGTAGTGAAGTATGTATCCCAATCATTCAAGGGAGAGGCGCTAGCGTGGTGGAAGGCTCTCATTCAAGCTGATGGGAAGATCCCACTTTACAACATGTCATGGGAACAGTTTGTTGCTCTCATTATGGAGAACTACTGCCCTCAACACGAGGTCGAAAGAATTGAATCTGATTTCTTATCATTGGTGATGACAAACTTAGATTGTCAAGCTTACCTCACCAGTTTCAATACCCTGTCCAGACTGGTTCCTTACCTTGTAACACCAGAGCCCAAGCGAATTGCTCGCTTCATCGGGGGTTTAGCCCCAGAAATCAAAGCCAGTGTTAAGGCTTCAAGACCTACTACATTCAGGTCAACGGCAGATCTGTCACTATCTCTCACACTCGATGTGGTCAGAAACAAGGCTGCCAAAGTCTCTGAAGATGGAAAGCGTAAAAGGGAGGACGAGAATTCTCATCGCTCCGATAGGAAGAGGAATTCTGAAGATAAGAAGAGTTCCGGGTTCAAGAGAGACAACCAGCAGTCGGGAGAGAAGACCAGGTGCGAAACTTGTAGGAAATACCATCTGGGGAAATGCAGATTTGAGTCTCAGCCTCTACCGTGTGGAATTTGCAAGTCAAAGGAACATAAAACCCTGGATTGCAAGAAGATAAAGGATGCAACCTGTTATGGTTGCAACGAGAAGGGGCATATCAAGACCAACTGCCCTAGGAATCAGATGGACGCCTAAGAGATGATACTTTAGAAAATGCTCCAACAAATCTTAAATTGATACTTTATAACTATTATGAATCACTTTTTCTGATATCCTTATGGCAAGCTTTCAAGCTATCCAAATTCATCAGTATAATAAAGACAGATGTGACTTTTGATCCCTTATCAAAAAGGTGATGGACTAGGTCCAACCCTTAAATGCCATTGATGGTCTTTTGTGACCTAGGCTAAGTGATATTAATATAATTTTTAAAATGACGTTCATTAAGAATGTTAGTGCCTTATTGGCATGTATGGTTTAATGAAACCACGGTTAGTATAAAGCCATGAGGACGATGAATAGCAGTTGTCTGATAGCAATCAAGAAGATGATTCGGTTAGAAATAAGGACTATTTTTCTGTTCCTGTAAAAAAAATGGTGGAATCGGCCGTCCCCGGAATCGAACCTGGGTCTAGGCCGCACCCTTTCGCGCGCCTAGCCAACTGAGCTAGGTGCCTAGTTTGTGAAAATTTCCATTCTGATTAAATATAAACACATGTAGTAGATATCTCTTTAATCTCTATCGATTTCGAATACCAATGGTATGACAAAAGCACTAAATGAGGATTGGTGTATCTTAATAAGTTCCATAGATTGCTTCCATGCCTGATCAGTATGGAGGTTTAATGCATGGAACCACAAAGATATCTCAATAATCATATGGTACTAAAGTCAACTACTAGTATTCAAAGAAGATATCTAGAATGAAAATTGTCCAGGAAATATTCCAGATTAGGAATTCGTGGACTAGTAACATAAAGGTGTCACTTATTTGACACAAGCAATGATGAGTAAACTGGAGCCTGAGATATGGGAATCTCTGTAACCTCCTTGTACCTTGATTATCTTCTCCAAAGATTACCCTGTTTACCCCTGGGAGACAGGTAGAGTTAAGTTTAATATCCCATTTAGGGCTGTATTATTATGAAATCTCCAAGACAACTGGTACCATTATTGGCAGAATCGAAAACCCTGGTTAAGTAAGTTTTAAGACTTAGATTCATAAAGCCAAACTCAATATCCTGAGAATCCGGTATAGTAAATTATGAAAGACGGTTCATTTTGCTAAGGCATTGTTTACCGCAACCCTATTTGAACAACGATTAAGAATCGCCATCAACTACCCAGGATCGTCAATTTGCTCGACTAACTGTAAAGATTAGCTAACTCTTAAGGTTAATATCGAGCAATGGTTGGAATAACCACCTCACCTTAAGATAAGCTTTTCTATAATAGCTGTTATATAAGCATCAAGGCTACCCCTTTTGAGACCTTGTATAAATGGCATGTTAAACGTCTATTGTTAGGACAACAGATTGGTAAGTTCAATTATAAGGATCTGAACGTTGCCTAGGAAACAGCAAATAAGATCATATAAATCCATACTCGATTGTAAGTTGCCAGTAACGGCAGGAAATCGAGAATTTATGAAAATAGCAAACCTCCTAAATTCTTGTTAAGAAGTGAGGTTCAACAATAGATATCACCCTGGAAGGGTGTGCTAAATTTGTTAAATTATCGGGCTAGTTAAGCTCCGAGTATATAGAATCATTCGAAGGAAATCGGATGTATCAAAGATCAAATAGCTTACGAGCTAAGACCTAATTAAGGGGCTTGATGGAACGCGCAATGTGACCCACACTAACGATTTAGTGACGTGTCACCAATAAGTCGAAAGGCGCTATCACATAATGATATGCAGGACTATGATAATATGAGCAACCTGTTGCGATTGAGGATCGACAGGATTAGAAGCTCCAAAAAGATACATGTACCTATTATAAAGGTCAATTGTAGTGCCTTAGAGGCTCAAAGGTACTGGGAGAAGATTAAGCCCAATTTAAGGCAGAAAAATACTTCCTTTACTTTAAAAAAATCTTGAGGTCGAGATTTCTTTTAAGGGGGTGAGGATGTAACACCTCGAAAATTCACGTCCTATAATGTATCGACACGTGTCATAAAGTTGAACGTGTGAAAGAATGTTATAAAAGGACTAAAGTTGACAAACATGGAAAGTATGTGATTATACGGATTCTAAGTGTCAACAGTGAATAAATATACTTCATAATAACCCTACACAATGCTCATACCTTCAAACGAATAAATCATGGACCATACGAAGCTAAAAGTGAGAGATTACAGACTACAGGGGTTAAATGTGTCAACATGTTTAAAGATATACCTCTGAGTGACCTTTTGACAAACTCGAAGCTTTGTAAATATTAATTATGCTCACTAGAATGCACGATTTAAATTTCGTAAAGTTTCGTTAACGTATGAGAAAGTTATGATCGAATTCGTGTGCGAGGGGTTAAAGCGTCAACGTTGAAAGTTAGGCCTTTTCGGGTAACAATAAAGTTACCCGGGGACTTAACAAAGTGGGTATGTGTCTTGAGGCCCTTATAGATCAATTACGAGGGCTCAAAATGCAATAAACAAGTGTCTGTACAAAGTTTGGAGAGCCAAGGACTGAAACTGCAAATAAGAAAAATGTTGTTGGCTGACCCATCATGCTCGCGTAGCGTGAGCCATAAGGCTGAGGGCGTCGCGCTACGCGACTGCCTCCCCAGATCAGAATTCGATTTCTTGTTATGGGACTTGTCTGCCTTTGCACTTATAATCGATTTTAAACGATTTTTCACTTCTCACTTGGCCCCTAGACACCCCCTAAGCCTTAGAGACACATGTTTATGAGTTGTGGTGTGTCCTAGACCTTGTTGTCAAAGATTTGTGGTATGTAATTCACTATAAAAGGCCACCTTGTGCAACACAACTCCTCACACCTTCTTCTGCATTGTTTGATCATTCCTGGAGCTCTCAAGCATGTCCATTTGATCTTAAGTCGTGCATAGGACTCTTGTAAGTCTTCTAGTTCTTCTTTGTTTGAGTTTAGCTTGGTTAATTAGCTAAAAGTCAAACCGTCGTAATTACGGTTTGACTTCAAGATTAGCCAATAATGGCTCAGTCATATCTCGAATTAAAAGTAGTTATGAGTTGGTATTTATGTGGGTAATAAACCTCAAAAGGGTTTCCCCTGATCACCACTCTAACCAGGTCAAAAGTCGGGTCAAACTTTTAAGTAAAAAGTCAACAGGATGCTTAAAATGTCATTTATGCATAATTAGCTATCTAGAACATATATAACCTGTTTGATCATTGTTATAACTTAGTAATAAGTGTAAGAACATATCCGAACATGTTCAACCCGACTATTTCCTGTTTAGACCCGGTTCGGAACCGAAAGTCACATAGTTTGACTTTCACTTTGACTTTCAGTTCTGACCCGTTTAGGTATGTTTTAGAAATGCCTCAGAGCTTAAATTGGATTAGGTTACTTGTTAGAACAACCCTCTATGATTACACACCTTGGTTCACTAGTTACCCAATTAATATGCATGTTTCCGTTAATTGCTCATATGTTGACCGTTATGCCCTTATTACCTTAAAACATGATTTATGAAAATGTAAAAGTGTAAAAACCTTAGTTACTGATATATGAACTTGTATGCAAAGTTTGACATCAGTTTGACTTGTAGATTAAGAGTTATGCTCAATATCGCAAATTTAAAGCTTTATGTTAATAAAACGGCGTAATTAGCGTATAGCCTAGTTAAGCCTACTTTTTGGTATCAAACTTAATACCCACTGATGTAATATATTATTTTGGGATTTTTAAAGATTTTTAATTAATTTTAGGCTGAGCATAACTAGTAGTCGTAGGCTTAATCCGGTAATTGTCGGTTTTGCCCTTACGGGCCATAAAATGAGTTTTACTTATCTAAACGACTCCAAACCTTTTGATACTGATCATATATGATAAATAAATTATTTTAAGCCTTCTGGAAATATAAAAACATCAGATTTAAGTATCAAACCCGGAAATGGCCTTTAATCGCCTTATTTAGCGTTTTTAACGCATAGTATGTTTTTAAAATCATATTGAACATACCCGGGTTGATACCTACTGATATATGAGGCAAATTATGATATTTTAACAGTAAGCAAAGGTCGATTAACTCAGACTTCGTTTTTGAGCTTTTCGGCTTATGTGAAATTACCAAAATACCCCTACGGGGCATAGCTTGGTTAAAAATGATAAATTTCACATATATGCTTTAGCCTACTGATATAACTTATCAAATTGAGTATGTTTGCTGTTTACATCAGACCTGTAACTCACTTAAACATCTAAACTCTTTTACAAACTTTAAAATGACCAAACTACCCCTACGGGGCATAGTTTGTGTTTAAACTTGTTTCGGGCATAATGAAAGACATCTTCCTGATGTCACAACATATTTGAGGCATAAATTAACTTAGGAAACCTGTATATAGCTCTCATGAATACCCGTCACGCTTCTTACGCGTACGGTTCGGTTTATGTAACAAGTTTACATAAATTAGCCGAAATGGGTCAAACCTTAACGGTTTTATCCCAAAATCCAGAATGTGTATGAAATACCCATATAATACAAGTCTCTGAACATGTCGGGTTTAAATCACATTCTATTCCGGTCTTCACTTAATTGTGCGTACAAACCGTATATTCCCTTAAGACTAACCGGTCTAAGCTTAAGCTAAATTAAAGACCCGTTAGCATTCTAATTGATTATTTATACCATCATTCCAGACTAGAGCATTTCAGTAAATGGTACATACGCTTACTTAAGTGAATACGGCTGAGTTATTAGATTCTTGCTAATTAAGACAGGAGCTAGCTCAGGTAAATACTCTTAACTTATTTTCCCTATACGGGCTTGGAATACGGTATAATGATACCGCTTGGTCGGGTATTGAATGTTTAATCGGATTGTGATTAAATTATTGAGGTAACCCGGTTTAATCTGTATTGTTTGAAATAAAAGCCTTTAGGGGTTAATGACCATGTCCCGGATATCCTTGACATCATTGTGTTATAAAATGGCCACGTCTTAGGTACGGGGTGTAGGCATACACCTGACAGTTACTAAGTAATAACGGTATCTCACTCTCTTGTGGGCCTATACTTGTGGCGTGTCTGTTAATCTTGACTCGGTTTCTACATCGGGCCCTGAACGTACAACGAACATGTAAATCTGTATACAAGGTTATAACTATAATTGTTCCAAGTTAAAAAGGTTAATTTTGCCTCTGTGCATTTTAATCAAATTATGAAAGATATTTTGTGCCACGTGCATCCAAACCAATTTTCTTAAACTCTTTTCAAATGAGTCGGTTGAGTGTATTTACCAGTGAAAACTGACGTATTTTCCAAAAGGGTTAAGTGACAGGTACTGAACGTAATTGGCTGGAAGCTCAGGGCGTTAATAAGGAATCTTGCAAGTTCTAGGCGTCTAAAGTCTGTTGAACAAATGATATGTTTTAAGATCCGTCTGTGAATCCTTTACTTTCCGTTGTAATACTGGATATTACTTTAAATTTGGATTTGTAATATATAATTTATCTTTTGCTTCCGCTGTGCATTCATATATATTGTGTTGTTTGACTATTATGTTGCCAACCACGTCACGATACTCCCCACCGGGCCCACCGGTGACACGTGGAAAGTCGGGGTGTATTTCGGCCGTGATTTGCCATAGTTAGTGTGACACCCCAAGAAAACCAGTAATCTTCGCAAACATGCTCGGGGAGCCGCGATACAATTCAGGTAAACAACGTCACACCATTAGCTTTCCTCAGTAACTGCATGCTAAATTTCGGGACGAAATTTCTTTCAAGTTGGGGATAATGTGACAACTCGAATTTCCGACGTTCTTTATTCGCATTTAATGCACGTTGACTTTGACTTTATGGTTGTGTTATGATAAAACCTAGTGTGTTGCATGGTTATGTGTGATTGTATAACATGTGTACTGTTTGTAGAACTTAAACTGTTAAGAACCCGACGAAACACAAGAGTGTTTCGCCATAACCAGTTCCGACGAAACAGAACTTGTTTCGCCATCTACATCTCGACGAAACAGTGTGTTTCGCCGAGCCCAGGTTCACCGAAGCCCATTACGGGCCCAGAACGTTAAATCGTGTTTATTAGCGTGTAGCGACCTTAGTTTCACATCTTTGGCAAAAGTTGAAACCCTAGAACCTCCTCTGTGCGTGTCGGCAGCTCTGAATATTCCCGAACGATCAAAACCATCTTTAACATCATCTCGGTTAGTAGATTTATGTGCTTTGATTGATCATTCATCCGTGTACGTGTTTATGTGTCATGTGATTCTGCCTTGATGATGTATATCTGAAACTGATACATGTTTAATATTAGGGTTCTTGTTATGATGATAATGATATGGATTTCGATATGTATGTTGTAGTTGGATACAAATCATTCTATACGAAACTTAGTACAATCAAATGCTCGGTTCTGGATATTATTATTATGATCTGATTCTGAATATAAGTTAGCATCTTGATAGGGTTAAATGATAGGATTGTTGTATGTTAGATTAATATGTTATACAAAAACTAGGGTTTATGCTAGACAATGATTCTTGGATGATTGAGTTATGATGATTCGTTATGCACATTGACCTTCGTATGATTTCTGATATTGTTGACGGCTGCTAGCATGATTAGGGTTCTGTGTATATTCGTAACTGCTACATCTGATGTCTGCGAAACTGACATCCGACGAAACAGAACTCTCGGCGAAACATAAAGTGTTTCGCCAAGAGTAATCGACGAAATTGAATTCTGTTTCGCCAATTAAGACCACGACGAAACAGAATATGTTTCGTCAAGCGTGTGTTTCGCCAACCCATGTGTTTCGTCAATATCTGTGTTTCGCCAACATGTATGTTTCGTCGAATAGCTGATCTGTGCAGGAACCTGAGTTAATTCTGTTAAGTGTAACCGTCTTGTATATGATTGTGATTACGTGCTACATGTTTATACGTGAACAACTTGAACACAAACTGATTTCACATACGTGCATACTTTAGGACGTGATTGATTACTTGCGAGCATACACTTAGCATACCGAGCAAACCAAGGTGAGTTCACACAGCCAAGGCATGGGATTCCCAGGATGGGAATGGGTTGGATTATTTATTCATTCAGTTTATGGAACTTAGATATATGATTCCCGGTAGAGGAAGGATTATGGATAAGAACAGACTAGACTGGTTATACTAATTTAAACGATCTTCGCACACACGCCAAGGGTCGGCCGCGATATTATGACAATCTTCGCACACATGCCTAGAAAGGGGCCGCGAACTATATACTCTAATCTTCGCAAACATGCCAGGAAGGGCCGCGATACTACTATACCTAGTCTAGCAAACATGGGAAATCCCCACTATACTTCGCAAACATGCCTAGAGGGCCGCGATACGATACATACGATACATGATTACTAAATGAACATACGAACTACATTATGAACACTATAACTAAACAAACTCACTGTGAACTCGCTCAACTAGTTGTTGACTCTCTGTTACATGCCTTGCAGGACCTTAGGTACTTATGGAGCTTGCACGGGAGGCACGGTCGTTGTGGGCACAGTTTGTGGATGTTATGAACAACATTTAAACATTTGAATTGCCACTTATGATTGGGTTTATTTATGCTTCCGCTAAACATTGAAATTACACTTATGTTTTGAACACCTTTCATATTGGTTTGGTTGTTTTATATTAAATACTTACTATGTTCAATATGATTGGTGGCTTGATCCTGGTCAGTCACGCCTCCAAGCGGTGATACTCCGCGTGTGGATTTTGGGGGTGTGACAGTTAGCATACCGGGCTCACTATGTGTCAGTACAAAATTCTCATCTATAAAAGATCCAAATTCTAGAAACCAAATTTCAAGATTCATGAACAATAGAAATCAAATTTCACTAATTTCGTTAAAAACCAAAATTGTAACAATACCTAGTAAACAACCATTATTAATTCATGAGTTAAGAGAGGTTTTAATTGATAAAATATGAACCTTAAGCCACCATTGCTAACAGAGGCTACTCCAAGAACTAAACACTTGAAAAATACATGTATGGATACCTAAGAACTAAAATAAAAATAGGAACAAACCTGCAATTCAGTTAGGGTTTCTTCAAATAAGTGTTTTAGGGTTGTTCATCTCTGTCGTATCATCTTCAAAATAGGAACAAACCTAACCGGGGAGAATCAAAATAAAACTATATTCATCATCATCATCACGATTTGTGAACCCTGATTTTTCCAATAAAAAACAAAACAACTCAAATCATTATATCAATTTACCGAGTTGATATTGAAGAAAAGAATTAATTGATTGATGAGATTAGATTGAACTTATAGAGATATTTGAAAGAGAGAAAGTGGTGAATGAATAGAGAAAGAAAGAGTAATTGATTGAAGAAGAGGGTATTTTATATATCTCTATGGTTTAAATTTTGAATCTGGAGCCATAATTTTGAATGTGGACAGAGTTTTTGAATTTTGAATGTGTGACCACCGGCGATTTACGGCTCTTAATTACGTAATTAAAAGGTGATTAACGTGATAATAAATAGTGATTAAGACAGAGATTGGCTTAATTGGGCCTTGGAGTGCCTAGAAACGGCTAATCAACTTTACGGGGCGTGAACGGTGGTTTACGGAAAAATCTGCTGAATGATAAGCGACAACGGATTGAAACCGAACAGAATACTGACAACGCCGACAAATATTAAACCTTTACGATATATTTTAGCTTCGTAATTAAATTTTAGTGACTACAGTCGAAACCGGATCGAAAAACGGATCAAAGACGACAACGATACAATTTTTCGCGATTATTACCGTAATCGACGAACGGGCGTGCAAACAACGACTACCGACCGTATTTTATGTATTTTAATACTAAAATTTTATCTTTTGATGTTAAACAGAGTTCGGGTTTTGACAACGGGTCTCGTAGGAATTACGGGCCACTTACACACGAGGTGGGCTTGTGGGCCCTGGGCCCAAGCCCAAAACCCACAAGCCTAAACCTGCATATAATATATTAGAATCTTATCAAGATTTTTCAAAATCTATTTAAGATTCACAAAATCTATACAAATTCACACAATCTGTACAAAATCTCTCAACTAGATCTACACAAGATCTATGCAAATCTCAACATATCTATAAAGGGTCCATATTGTGCACAAACAACACACACCATCAAACATCCCTTCCTGCTTCCCCTTCTTCTTCGATTTCAAAACCACAACCAGACACCCCCTTTCTCTTCTCTTTGTTCAATCACCGGCGACCAGGAGCCGGTCACCGGTGTCGGCCGTCGCACACCCCCCTCTTGTGAATATCCGGCGAGCACAAAGGAGCTCCGGCTGAGCTCCAGCCGACGACATTCACAGCCAAACATACCCCACTGTCTCTTTCTCATGTCCTGTGGCCGGAGATCGGCTGAGGGTGCGGCGACGAAGACTGAGACGGGAGGGAGAGAGAGAGAGAAAGAGCGTCGGAGATAGGAACGGCACCGCCGCTCACGGCGGCGGCGGTGGAGCCGACGGCGACAACAGCAGAACCGTCGTGGCGGTGACGACTCTCAGGCGACACGTTTTCATCTCTGACTGCCCAAAGATGACGGCGGTGTTAAAGTTGAGCTGATGAAGAGGGTGGTGTTGGTATCGGCTTGGTTCGATTCGGGTGTAGGTGCACTTCAGATTAGTTTTCGGGTTTTTCGAGTCAACTCTCAACAGTGGTTCAAGTCATGCTTCAGGTTAAAGTGAGCCAGGTTCAGATGGTGGTACAGCATATTTGGGTCTCAGCTCAGATCGGGTTCGGGTTCGGTCAAACTCGGTCAAAGGTCAGCAACTTTCAGTTTGGTTCGGGTCAGAACTGCTCAACGGGTTCAGTTCGGTTGACTCGGTCGAACCGAGTCAACTCAGTCAACTCAGCGGGTCAACCCGGTTGACTCGGTCAACACAGCCGGTTAACTCAGTCCATGTTTCGACAACTCGATGCGGAAGATTTGGTAAATAATTTTAGTGGCACGATTATTTATGTCGTTTTAATAATTTATATGATTAACGTGAACGAGCTCGAACCGATCCATTACAAGTTTAGTTATATCTCAACTTATTCGACAAAATCTTATATAAATAATGTTTGTATTGTTTGGAAAATTGATTGATTTTGAAAAATGACGACAACTTGTGTTGTCGGGGGCGTCCAAAAACAGAGGAATCTCTGCCCGTTTTTCTAGAAAACACGTAAAAAGAAAAACATATTTTATTCAAACGACTTTCATACAACAAGACGCAAAGGCATATTGTTCAACGACATTTTACAACTCACGAAAACGACGATGACGCGAACTATTTTACAAATACACATAATTAGTATACTTACTTCAAAAGTTAAACTCGGATCCTTTTGTAAAAAGATAAACATAGCATGTATATTTATTTCAACATCAATTTTCCCGATTTCTTTTATAAACGAATACAGTTTATATACCTATTTCGAACATCAAAAATTCGGACATTTTATTTATGTTTAGTTTAAACATTGAAAATGCGACAAATTCTTTTCTGAAAAAAAAACCAATATGATTATCTATCAAGGTTCAAACGCTGATAACTCGGATTCGTTTATACAAAAATAAATATAGTTATATATTTATCAAACGACACAACTACTGTTTTACAAAATAAATATAGCTTATATATTTATTTAAAAATATCGTACCACACGAATTCCTTTACAAAAATAGATATAATTTATCTATTTATTTCAAACATTCAACAACTCGATGATACTTTTGTAAAATAAATATAACTTTTTATATTTATTACGAGTTTGTTACATGATATTTTCATACAAATATTTGTTACATACACAACGACTTCTCGAGACGACAAGCGATCTTAACGATATATTTATATATTTTGATATAAATATTTATTTACTTTCAAATATCTCGAGGATCGAGTCTTTTCAAGACTTGTTAGTTGTTATCAACGATAAGCGATACTTATCAAATATGACCTAATCGTTTCCATTGACTTAACAACTTAACTGTCGAATCGTTCGGTCAACGATTCGGTAGAGCTCGATGACACGTAGTTTAGTTACTGCGTTTATTTAGAAACTTATAAGATATTCCATGTTAGGAATATTGTAGAATGCACGCTAGCGAGCCACGTCTTGGAAACGACATCTCGAAGTCATAGTTAGCTAACTTTGCACAAGGCAATTCAGGTGAGTTCATAACCCCATCTTTTTACAGTTTTACATTTTTATAAATGTTTTTGGGGTGGAAAGACATGCACGTTTTGCAGAAAACACACAAAGTTCTCGATGAACAGAGACTGCATATTTTAGACAAAGCACATTTTGCAAGAACATACAAAGTTTTTTAACAAACAAAAACTCATATTTCTAAATCATGTTACGTACGAATGGATTATACTAAATATACCGGTTTTTACAAAACAAATGCGTGTTATCGAAATGTGAATGATTTTCATGACTAGGGATGGATCGTCTGGTGATAATATAGAGAGACTGGGGAGGTTCAGCCTTAGAGGCTGGGGTAAAATACATGTTACAATTATACAGACATTTTTATACATGGTATGGTTAGCCTAAGGTGGGTTTACTACTAGATCATGTGAGTGGTGGGTACAACACTTAAGGCCATTAATCCTCGTCGTAGGACCGAGGGACATGAGTGATAGATCTATTTGGGTGTAGCGAGCCCCACCTATGAGTCCGCGGGATGGACCATGAGGTGACTATGTCTTCCAGCCGGAAGCCCGGTACAAATTTGCTAGGTTTGAGTACTTCCTGCACCATTTCACACATACCAGTGGCTTTGCAACTCATTGGTGATCTCTTTTTCCTTATTGCTACATACCAGGGACATACATACTTACAGAAATACTTGATTTATACAAATTAAATACCATGTTTTATACAAATTCAAAGCATAGGATTTATGCGGGCGTGGAGTCAAAGTCAGGGTGGGCATTGACGGTTATACGAACATTACAAATATGAGAGTTTACAAATACATGGTTTTACGAACATAATGCGTTACAAATACAAAGTTTCCATATAACTTGGCAAGAAAATGATTTCTAAATTCGTTTTCTCAATACTATTTCACAAACCGGTTATTCAAAAGATTTATTTCAAATCTTTTACAAACAAACTATGAACTCGCTCAACTTTATGTTGATTTTTCGCATGTTTCTTTCTCAGGTTGCTTTTCAGAAACTATGGCACGGTTGGAATAGGAGAACCATGTGGAGTCGAGTACTTATCAGGCGTTCAATTTCTAGAAGTCTTAGTTTATTCTGCTTCCGCTGTGCAATGAAGATACCAGTCCAGTCACGCCAGCTCTGATAATTTCGGGGTGTGACAGATTGGTATCAGAGCTATAGGTTACAGCGAATTAGGTTTCTGTAGAGATACCTAGGCTCTAACCTCACTTTTCTCTGGGACTTAGACTATTGAGACTTTGAATACATACAGAACGCCTAAGAATCGAATATGGTCTCCAACCGTTGCCGAAAAACTAACAGTCAAAATTTTGTTTTAAACATACGCTAAAGGTATGTTTTACACACGGTACACAAAACAGTCGCATACAGTGCACAAAGCTCTGAGAGTTTAGGAAACATGCATTTAAGACCTTCAGAAACTTAAGTTGAAGTTCATTAAAGGTCATCACGTAGGAACCGCGAATATTAACTCGGGCACACACTATTATCCATATTTTCTATGATATTTTAACTTCCCGAGTAGGCAACCTACGCATAACGAAACACTAGTGCACGAGAATACATGGAACTTAAATTTTTCGTCAACGGATGTTGGAGCACATCACATTCTACGTGGAACGAAACGCTAGTGCACAGGTATACGTGAAACTTAAGCTTTACATCAACGGAGGTTGAAGTACGACACATACGACTATCGAGGCGAGGCCTTTGAAAAGACACGATGGCGCAATTCAACGACGACGCTAGATTCCTGTCAGCAGGAGAACTAACGATCAGGAAACGGCAACTTGTCACGCGATCCTGCAACGACATGAGTCACGCTAAAGGAGAAGACACATGTCTTCGTATTCCCCCTTCTCGCATTAACGACAAATACGCTATGTTCGACATTCCATGGTAATGTCACCTAACAACTGGTTATCACATGCAACCCCAGGTAAAGTCCTCAAATTTCTTTTATCAGGACTCCGACTTTTGCATCTAGTGAGAAGATTTTCACATCTCTACTCCTCTTAATGGTCATTGCATCACGATCGTTTCTTTCATTATAGCGAATACTTATTTGGTCCACTTCTTGAAAATTTATATGTTACGCATGCATCGTTTGTTACGCATGTGGTTTCGTTTCGAATAAGCATTTCATCAAAATTCAAACATTGTTTCGCTAAACCTAATTATTGATTTGTGATTCGAATGACCCGCATTATTGTGATTGTTGGCTCCTTTGTTATCAATTCAACACATTTTCTTGAAATTTCTCTTCTTTTCAAGTTACATACATGGTTTTTCGTTGTGACCATGCCGAAAGTTTTCTTGTCGATACATGTATTTATTGTCGCCTTGCGCCGAAACCAAGTTCAATTGTTTGAACTTGTCCATTACACATATTCAATCAAAGACACCATATGATGTATTGAACAGATCATATTCAAATTCGTTATAACAAGTGTTTCATTTGTTCCGAATCGAAGTAAACTTGTTTGGCATTCGACTCCATTAAATTGTTTGTTGATTTCGACACCTTGTGGTGGTATTTTCACTTATTTGAAGCTTGCGCTAAACTCATTTACATATCTCATGCACGGATTTAATTATTTATTTATTGATTTAGATTAAATTCGCTTTGATTTATCACATTACAACAGTCTTAACACAATTGTGTGATAAGACAAGGGTACACAAAATTCATTTCATATTCCGGTGTACCTCCTAATGGTTCTTTCATTATCGATCGAATGTTTTACGATATTCATTGCTTTCTCATCTTCGATCGAAACATATATTTCTTCGATGTTCCATTTTCAATTGAAAATCCTATGATGTTTGTTTGGAACAGGCGTTCAGATTTATTTCGTTGAATCTTCATTTGGTTTCAAACATGGTGAATTTGTTTAATCACCGCTATTATTGAATTATTTAAAATCGCTACGACACCTTGTGGTGTCAGTACAAACTTGTGACTTGGGCTAATCATGATTGAGCGTTTCATGCAAAACACATGTGATACTTGTTCGATCACCCCTATTATTGAATTGTTTCATTCATTGCGACACCTTGGGGCGTCGGTATAACTTGCAGCTTGTGCTGATCACAATCGAGCGTTTCATGCAAACTATTACATTTGAGATCGTTGATTCTAAGTTCATCTAGTGGATGTTATTGCTTCTAAAACTCATTTACAATTTTTGAACGTTCATACGGAATTTGGTTGGTCGAAGTTCCTGTTCTTTGTTGGACCCCTGTTAGCTTAGTCACATTAGTGATTGTACCTATACGTCTTGTTTCCTTTGACGTCAATTTTTGAAACACATTTCTTTTAAACCGTTGGGTTCTTATTGTTGAGGAATGTCATTGAATTCACATGATTCGAATAAGTCTTGTTTCGATTACGCGGTCATTCACTTTGTTATTATTCGGACGTACCTGCGAACAACACAATTTTGAGGAGATAACATAGTCTAAATTTCGAGGACGAAATTTCTGTAACAGGGGGAGAATGTGACAACCGGCGATTTACGGCTCTTAATTACATGATTAACAGGTGATTAACGCGATAATAAATAGTGATTAAGACGAAGATTGACTTAATTAGGCCTTGGAGTGCCTAGAAACGGCTAATCAACTTTACAGGGCGTGAACGGTGGTTTACGGAAAAATCTGTTGAATGATAAGCAACAACGGATTGAAACCGAACAGAATACTGACAACGCTGAAAAATATTAAACCTTTATGATATATTTTAGCTTCGTAATTAAATTTTAGTGACTACAGTCGAAACCGGATCAAAAACGGATTAAAGACGACAACGATACAGTTTTTCGCGATTATTACCGTAATCGACGAACGGGCGTGCAAACAACGACTACCGACCGTCTTTTATGTATTTTAATACTAAAATTTTATCTTTTGATGTTAAACAGAGTTCGGGTTTTGACAACGGGTCTCGTAGGAATTACGGGCCACTTACACACGAGATGGGCTTGTGGGCCCTGGGCCCAAGCCCAAAACCCACAAGCCTAAACCTGCATATAATATATTAGAATCTTATCAAGATTTTTCAAAATCTATTTAAGATTCCCAAATCTATACAAATTCACACAATCTGTACAAAATCTCTCAACTAGATCTACACAAGATCTATGCAAATCTCAACATATCTATAAAGGGTCCATATTGTGCACAAACAACACACACCATCAGACTCCCCTTCCTACTTCCCCTTCTTCTTCGATTTCAAAACCACAACCAGACACCCCCTTTCTCTTCTCTCTGTTCAATCGCCGGCGACCAGGAGCCGGTCACCGGTGCCGGCCGTCGCACACCCCCCCCTCTTGTTAATATCCGGCGAGCACAAAGGAGCTCCGGCTGAGCTCCAGCCGACGACATTCACAGCCAAACATACCCCACTGTCTCTTTCTAGTATCCTGTGGCCGGAGATCGGCTGAGGGTGCGGCGACGAAGACAGAGACGGGAGGGAGAGAGAGAGAGAGAGAGCGCGCCAGAGGTAGGAGCGGCACCGCCGCTCACGGCGGCGGCGGTGGAGCCGACGGCGACAACAGCAGAACCGCCGTGGCGGTGACGACTCTAAGGCGACACGTTTTCATCTCCGACTGGCCCAAAGATGACGGCGGTGTTAAAGTTGAGCTGATGAAGAGGGTGGTGTTGGTATCGGCTTGGTTCGATTCGGGGGTAGGTGCACTTCAGATTAGTTTTCGGGTTTTTCGAGTCAACTCTCAACAGTGGTTCAAGTCGTGCTTCAGGTTAAAGTGAGCCAGGTTCAGATGGTGGTACAGCAGATTTAGGTCTCAGCTCAGATCGGGTTCGGGTTCGGTCAAACTCGGTCAAAGGTCAGCAACTTTCAGTTCGGTTCGGGTCAGAACTACTCAACGGGTTCGGTTCGGTTGACTCGGTCTAACCGAGTCAACTCAGTCAATGCAACGAGTCAACTCAGCGGGTCAACCCGGTTGACTCGGTCAACACAGCCGGTTAACTCAGTCCATGTTTCGACAACTCGACGCGGAGGATTTGGTAAATAATTTTAGTGGCACGATTATTTATGTTGTTTTAATAATTTATATGATTAACGTGAACGAGCTCGAACCGATCCATTACAAGTTTAGTTATATCTCAACTTATTCGACAAAATCTTATATAAATAATGTTTGTATTGTTTGGAAAATTGATTGATTTTGAAAAATGACGACAACTTGTGTTGTTGGGGGCGTCCAAAAACAGAGGAAACTCTGCCCGTTTTTCGAGAAAACACGTAAAAAGAAAAACATATTTTATTCAAACGACTTTCATACAACAAGACGCAAAGGCATATTGTTCAACGACATTTTACAACTCACGAAAATGACGCTGACGCGAACTATTTTACAAATAAACATAATTAGTATACTTACTTCAAAAGTTAAACTCGGATCCTTTTGTAAAAAGATAAACATAGCATGTATATTTATTTCAACATCAATTTGCCCGATTTCTTTTTATAAACAAATACAGTTTATATACCTATTTCGAACATCAAAAATTCGGACATTTTATTTATGTTTAGTTTAAACATTGAAAATGCGACAAATTCTTTTCTGAAAAAAAAAAAACCAATATGATTTCTTTTTATAAACGAATACAATTTATATACCAATTTCGAATACAGTTTATATAACTCGGATTCGTTTATACAAAAATAAATATAGTTATATATTTATTAAACGACACGACTAGTGTTTTACAAAATAAATATAGCTTTTATATTTATTTTAAAATATCATACCACACGAATTCCTTTACAAAAATAGATATAATTTATCTATTTATTTCAAACATTCAACAAGTCGATGATACTTTTGTAAAATAAATATAACTGTTTATATTTATTACATGATATTTTCATACAAATATTTGTTACATACACAACGACCTCTCGGGACGACAAGCGATCTTAACGATATATTTATATATTTTGATATAAATATTTATTTACTTTCAAATATCTCGAGGATCGAGTCTTTTCAAGACTTGTTAGTTGTTATCAACTATAAGCGATACTTATCAAATATGACATAATCGTTTCCATTGACTTAACAACTTAACTGTCGAATCGCTCGGTCAACGATTCGGTAGAGCTCGATGACACGTAGTTTAGTTACTGCGTTTATTTAGAAACTTATAAGATATTCCGTGTTAGGAATATTGTAGAATGCACGCTAGCGAGCCACGTCTTGGAAACGACATCTCGAACTCGTAGTTAGCTAACTTTGCACAAGGCAATTCAGGTGAGTTCATAACCCCACCTTTTTACAGTTTTACATTTTTATAAATGTTTTCGGGGTGGAAAGACATGCACGTTTTGCAGAAAACACACAAAGTTCTCGATGAACAGAGACTGCATATTTTAGACAAAGCACATTTTGCAAGAACATACAAAGTTTTTGAACAAACAAAAACTCATATTTCTAAATCATGTTACGTACGAATGGATTATACTAAATATACCGGTTTCTACAAAACAAGTGCGTATTATCGAAATGTGAATGATTTTCATGACTAGGGATGGATCGTCTGGTGATAATATAGAGAGACTGGGGAGTTAGCCTTAGAAGCTGGGGAGGTTCAGCCTTAGAGGCTGGGGTAAAATACATGTTACAATTATACAGACATTTTTATACATGGTATGGTTATCCTAAGGAGGGTTTACTACTAGATCATGTGAGTGGTGGGTACAACACTTAAGGCCATTAATCCTCGTCGTAGGACCAAGGGACATGAGTGATAGATCTATTTGGGTGTAGCGAGCCCCACCTATGAGTCCGCGGGATGGACCATGAGGTGACTATGTCTTCCAGCCGGAAGCCCGGTACAAATTTGCTAGGTTTGAGTACTTCCTGCACCATTTCACACATACCAGTGGCTTTGCAACCCTTGGTGATCTCTTTTTCCTTATTGCTACATACCAGGGACATACATACTTACAGAAATACTTGATTTATACAAATTAAATACCATGTTTTATACAAATTCAAAGCATAGGATTTATGCGGGCGTGGAGTCAAAGTCAGGGTGGGCATTGACGGTTATACGAACATTACAAATACGAGAGTTTACAAATACATGGTTTTACGAACATAATGCGTTACAAATACAAAGTTTCCATATAACCTGGCAAGAAAATGATTTCTAAATTCGTTTTCTCAATACTATTTCACAAACCGGTTATTCAAAAGATTTATTTCAAATCTTTTACAAACAAACTATGAACTCGCTTAACTTTATGTTGATTTTTCGCATGTTTCTTTCTCAGGTTGCTTTTCAGAAACTATGGCACGGTTAGAATAGGAGAACCATGTGGAGTCGAGTACTTATCGGGCGTTCAATTTCTAGAAGTCTTAGTTTATTCTGCTTCCGCTGTGCAATGAAGATACCAGTCCAGTCACGCCAGCTCTGATAATTTCGGGGTGTGACAGAATGATAGGCAGAGCTTTGCCCTTTTGTAAGTGGGTAGACTTTTGAAATTTGAATGTTGGCCAGATGTTTGAATTTAAAATGTATTTTAAATTAACATTTATGATGCAATAATGACATAAGAAAAACATTGTTGGACAGTCTCTATGGCTGCCACCTCAGATTTTCTTATGTTATCGAGTTTTCTCCTTTTATACAAAATATAGATAGATTACAGAGATGGAATAAGAGAATCCATAGTAAATGCTCTTGTAAAAACATTCACAAAAATATGATTTTAATGTAATTATAGAGATGGAATAAGAGAATCCATTGTAAATGCTCTTGTAAGAGCATTCACAATCAAATGACTTATTACATCTCTATAATTACACTAAAAACACTACTTTTTCTCTTCCATTTTCAATTAAATAATTTTTTATTCTTTTATTGTTATATTTTCTCTCTCTTTCACTTACAACCAATTTCAAAAAATATTAAAAAAAATTATAGAGGTGAACAGTATCTCCTCCAAATTTACTAATGAACAGTGACTTTTTCTCTTTTTTTTTCTCCTACACTCACAACAATTTACAACTACTCTCACAATTATAAAGGTCACACTCATAAAAATATGGAGGATCCATTGTGAATTCACAACCAAATCTCTTACTCTATCTCTATAATTACAATAAAATACAGTACATTATTAAATTCATTTTTGTTATGAATGCATCATAATGTGGTGACTCTCCACATCCTTAACTCCTCCTTTGTATTTACTCTTATGTTAATGTACAAGCCTATAAATAGAGGCTTTGTATTTTATACTTACACATCAATCAGAATAAGTTTCTTACATTCTCCATTTTCTCTTTGTTTCCATAATCTCTATAATCCTAGTTCATATGTTTATATATTGTTGACGTTTTTTTGATATTTTTTTATTGGTTATGATTTAAGATTAAAATTATCATGAACAACATTGAGATCATCCTTATTTAACCAGGATCATAATGTTTTTACTTCTTTATTAACTTTCCTATGTGTTAACGTATCTGAATAGTTTCTTTTCACAAACAAACACCTACGAAAAACATTGAGATGTGAAGAAAAGAAAGCAAAAGTAAACTAGAAACACAATGGTTTTTTATCAAGAAAAAAAATCTTTCTAGTTTCTCTAATTGATTATTTACAATATTGTAACTAATTTCTTACATCTCTTTTATCATTAAATATTTTTTGGAC
>JARYGA010028180.1:0-34541 GCA_030545235.1 Helianthus tuberosus | reverse complement strand
TTGGCTGATTCGGAACAAACCTCTTTTTCTCAACACTTGGTCCCCTACAAACACTCTTAAAAAAGAAGATATTAAAAAGGTTGCGGTTTGGGTGAAATTGCATGAGGTTCCTCTAGCGGCGTATACTGATGATGGGTTAAGCATGTTGGCGTCTAAAATTGGTTCTCCTTTGCGGTTGGATTCATATACTATTGATATGTGCAACGAGGCTTGGGGAGGAAGCAGCTATGCTAGGGCCCTCATTGATATCTCTGCTGAACATGACTTTAAAGAGGTCCTAACCATGGCTATTCCTGAGTTGGATGAGAACAAGTATGTCAATGAGACTATTCGTGTGGAATATGAATGGAAACCCCTGAGATGTGCCCACTGTTGTGTATTTGGGCATGACTCTGAGGAGTGTCCAAAATGCATTCGATCGACAGTGAGACCTCCTACTAACAGTCCGAAAGTAGATGAGGATGGTTATACGGAAGTCAAGACAAAGAAGAATGTAAAGAAGAGCGGTTTTCAAGTTACCAATCAAAAGCCCAAGTTTGAATATAGACCTGTGGATAAAAAGAAAAAGGCAGTGAGTTCTTCCTACGTGAATGCGCGGTGCACTAGTTCGTCCAAGGTTCAAACACACAATTCGTTTAGTGCTCTTGGGTTTGTTGGGGGGAATGTGGGTTCCTTCCAGGGGTATTATAAAGGGGGACGTGAGCTAAATGAGGAGTCTGACGATGACGAGGTAGAGGTTGTATATGATGAAATGAATGAGTTTATGACATCGGGTACACATCATACGTCTTCCAATACAGGGGCAAGCACCTCTCACATAAAGTTCTCCAATGGATAGGTGGCTTCTGTTTCATGCTAATGGGCTGCCAGTTTGTAGCAATTTCATTTTTGATGATGGCGGTTGACGTTGTTGTTTGATTTTTTTTCGTTTGTCTACTAGTTAGTCATTATCATGATTGTAGTAGGCTAGATTAAGGTGGTATCTTGGTTTGTTTTTTTTTTTTTTTTTTTTGCTTACATATATGGGGCCTGTCCTGTATATGAACTAGTGGGGAACTCATCCTCACTACTTGTACTTATTTGGCGGTTGTCTATAATAGAATCACCGGGGTAACCCTTTACCCAAAAAAAAAAACGCTCTGCCCTGAAACATTCCAATCGCACTCCTAGTTTTCAGATGATCTAGGCACTCGTTGTTAATGAAGGTAACTTCGATGATGTCGAACCACTCGAGCATAGCAGTCACCCCATCACTGCCCGTGAAAGACTTAGGGTTGCAAGAGATGAGATGTTTGTAGTTGAACTTTGTAGGCTTCTGCTTCTCAGCCTTGGAGTCCACAGAGGATGTAGGGGTGTTTGATCCTTCGAGCTTAGAGACGATCTTTGGCACGACTCGAGCGATCTGGTAGGCCATGAATGACATCATCTTTTTCTGAAACTTCTCCCTGGATTTCCTGAGAGTGTCGGATAGCTTTCGAGAAGACATCCTAAAGATCCAACAAGTGGATCGTATGAGTCTAGATTTACGGGATCTCACAATATAGATTACACACACGATAGATTAAAGAATCTAGATTGAATCACCACAACACTCATGACCTTCACATGACACGTTGTACGAAGTTTGGTCAACATGTCAAAAACGCTTATATATAGGAAGTACCAGCGGCGTATCCACCACGCTTCGAACACATCGCCTTGCCTCGTACTCGGTGTCATGTTACATGTCGCAATTACCGAACATAACCATTTACTCATCGTCATCATCATCATAGATTGCTCAAATAGTCTCACATAGATTACTCAAATAGATTTCACAGATCATCATAGTTTAACTCCGTAGATTAGCATAGATTCACCCAATAGATAACATAGATCAACTCAATAGATTGCCATAGATTAACTCAAATAGATTATCATAGATTAACTCAATAGATTAACATAGATCATAGTTCACACGTAGATTTCTCACAGATTGCATGGATAGCTTTAGAGTCTACATAGATTACATAGATTCCCCATAGATTCCGTAGACCTTCCATTGATCGCATAAACTTCCCATAGATTACATAGACTATCCACACTAGTCTGCAAACACCAAACTCGCATGGCACTTGGTACGAAAGTTGGTAACATGTCGGAAGCACTTATATATAGGAAGTACCAGCGGCATATCCACCATGCTTCGGACATGCCACTTCTGTCTCGTACATCCATGTCATCTTAGTGTTTCATACCCTCAACCACTCATATTAACATAATAGTCGGTCAAGATCACCACATAGATTACACATAGAATAAAGCTTCATAAATTTAGTTCGATCTGAGATTAGAATTAGCGTCTTAGATTGCGGACCATGTGTGATTCGTGTAAAAGTATACCAAAATGAACGAAGAATCGAGTTTAAAACCATATGAATAAAACCACATTCAAGAAATCGAGATAATCATAAAGGCAAGATAGGCTTACAAAACATAGGATTGTTCCTTATTCCATCTCGGGTCATCAATGATCTAGAGAAACATATGCGGAGGTTCTTGTGGAATGGTAATAACCCGAGTAGAGTTAAGGCGAAAGTCCCTTGGTCTGTGGTTTGTTTGCCTAAGAATGAGGGTGGGTTAGGCATAAGGAGCATCTCGGATGTTGTAACACCTGTGCCTTCACGGCCATCAAACAAATACCAAACCAATGAAATATTATAATTCATACTTGGGATTTGTAAAAATATGTGTATCATTTGCACATATCAATTCTCGTACAATTTCAAACTCTAAATCGCTTTCTGGAAGGTTATACGCGCACCGATGCGTAGATATAACCAGTTTAATTCAACAAACACTCCGGAATAGTGAAATAGGCTTAACATACCTTAAATAGCCTTTACATAACTTAGAAATAAGTTTTGAAGGCTTTGGTATGGCAAAATCGAGTTAATTCGCTTACAGGGACTAAATATGACAAACTGCGAAAGTATGTCAATTTGAACTGTAACGAACATTCCGGAACATGACCATAAGTTAAACATACCATAAATATCCTTTACATAGCTTAGAAATAGGCTTTGAGGGGTTCGGTATGCTAAAATAAACTTTTGGGTCATTCAGGGACTAAAAGTGTCAAAAAGTGCACAAGTTTGCATTTTCGTGCATAACTTACGTTCTGAATACATCCGGACATCCAAAAATTTATGTAAGCATGACTATATTTTATTTTAGTGTTCGCCATAAGAAAAATCCTTTCGTCGCGTCATTTGGATCGTTTTTCGCGCTTATGCGCATTCCGTCGTAATTAAGCGAACATCGCGTTCGTACGACCAAACGAACCATCATCCGGCATATTTTTGAGTATGTTTTGAGTTCCCTATACTTTAACTTCATTTTAGAGCCTTGAAATGAGGTTAACGGGGTTCAAACGCATCGAAAAAGGCCTTAAACACGTGCAGGGACCATTGCTGCCAATTTTGAAACTTTCTGATTCAGGGGGGGTGCTAGCGTAGCGCGAGGCCTATGGGGCTACCCGTCGCGCTACGCGACTGCCTATTCTGGGCAGAAAACATGCAGAAACTCAGTTTTTCGCATTCGGGACCAGATTCGATGTATTAGCCGTTGTTTAATTCACAACCACACATTCTAAACTTGCTTAGTCAGCGGATAAGGATGGAACTTAGGCACCATAACCTTGCAACACATGTATGGATGGAATTTAAGCACCTAAGCACCATAACTTTGCAACACATGTACGGATGGGATTAAGGCACGTTTTCCATGAAACGATCTTAACGGTTCGGGTATTCCTATAAATACCCCATACCCCCCATTGCTAAAATCACTAGAATTCTGATTTGAGAACCTCTAAGTTGAAACCATTGTTTCATACCTGAGATTCTTGAATCAGGATTAGCATTCGGGGACCCTTCGTAAGTATTCTTTCGTTCTTTTATTGCTTTTCGAGTCTTTCGAGTCTGAAAGTCAAACTTTGTTTGACTTTCTACATTGACCAGTTATGGTCAATGCGAAGTTCGTTTGAACTTCGCAACGTGAGTGTAATCACGTTGGTCATAGTCCCTTGGGACTATGCCCACTGATTACCACGTTGTCTAGGGTCGTAGGGTAGGCGATCTAATAAATCGCCTATACCCTCGAACCCGACCCAGTTTGGTCGATCATTAGGATCCGACCAAACACATTAGGTGACCATAGTAGGTAGGGAATAACCTTCCGAGGTTATACCCTATGGTCACATCGTTTAAGTAGTTGTATGATAGGTAGTTTATATGCCTTAGGTAAATTACCAGAATACCCTTTTCATGTATAATTGGTAATTAAGCATATGTAACCTAAACCTTTGTCACATAACTGATTATGTAATATGTTTAGGCATATAACACTTGTCATAGGGCTAGTTAGGCGGTCCGAACGCGTTTCACGCGAACGACGCGTTAAAGTAACATAAGCTACCTAAACGGGTCGTAATGGGTCGTAAACAATTATGTTAGGTTTCAATTAGTATGTAGGCTTTGTTAAACCAAATGACACGAGTCTCTACACTCGTTTGGTTTACAAACCCTAATGCTACCCGATCTTCCGATTTAGGTCCGGTTTATTAATGTAGTTACCTATAGTAGGTGCCGTTTGATTCCGTGATCTCTAGCTTTGCTTGGTGGTTATCCTAGGACTTCTGAGCAATCTCAAGTGAGTACATAGACCCCTCTTTTACTGTTTTCCAAACGTTTTGGGGTGGAACACATGTGCCTACTTGTTACTTTCGTGCTTTCCTATTTTCACATCATATACTTGCTATGTTCATTAGTACATTTATAGTACATGATTTCATGGTGTTCTATGCTTTGTATGATGACTTTGCATACTTAGTACATTGTTTTACATGACTTTTCTACTTTGTATGATGACTTTGCATACTTAGTACATTGTTTTACACTGCATCTCTGTTGCATATGTTCCAGTAACATATGGACACATTGTTTTACAGCTCTACCCTGTATGTTTACTCTAGCATACTAGGTACATTATCTTCATAAAACATGCTTACATTTTGGTATGACATTTGGTTTGTTTAAACTATACTATACATTCATTAACACCGATCATGCCGTTCGTTAGTAGGTAGTGGTACCATAGGACTTGACAAATCCCGTTCCGGACATCCCAGGGAAAGGGGATGAAAGGAATGACCGAATCCGAATACATATTCTCTTGATAACTCACTTTTACATAGTTATCCGTCTGTCTCAAGGCTTGGATGTATGAATTTTCACAATACCGCATAAATGTTCATATTCAGTATAGCATGCATATATCTTACAAAACATAACGTTGATTTAAACCAAGTTTTACTTCAATACTTTGTTTTGTACATTTTTACTTATGGTTTAAGTAGTCTAAATTTTACTTACCATACATATCATTTTGGTTATACATTACTTGACTACTTTTGGACTATAAACATTTGACATGGATATTTGACATAGACATTTGACATGGATATTTGACATAGACATTTGACATGGATAATTGACATAGACATTTTGACATGATTTACATCTTGACATGAACATTTTACATTGTTTGGTTTGGTTTGATTAAGTGATTAAGTAACGATGCGTGTGTAATATGATACAAGCATGGTGGATACGCCGCTGGTACTTCCTATATATAAGTGTTTGTATGGTATTACATGTCGTAACGTTATTTGAATCATTTCAGTTTGAGACATAGAACATTTCATACAAATAACATACTTTTCACAAGACATTGATTTATAAACAACTTATCTTATGCAAACATATTTTACTTGGTTATTCATTTAACCTTACATTTATTTATACTTATCATCTGATCATATCGTTTTTCAAATGATTTAAAAGACAAAGCAAATAACAAGGTTCATGACTAAACATTTTCTCAAACATAAGTCATGAATCTTATTTTCACAAAACCTATGTATCTCACAGGCATTTTTATGCTGACGTACCTATTTTCACATGTGTTTTTCAGGAGCTGTTGCATAAGATGATCAAGATACACATAGACAGACTTGGGCTTTAGTGACAATAAAAGATGCAAGACTAGTTAATTATGTTGTATTTCTTTGTTTGTTAAGACATTGTAACACTTTTAATCAATAAAACAAAACTTCAATTGCCATGGATTTGAGACAATTAATTCTGTTACAACACTCCCCGACATTTCCGCCACGTTTTGTATGTCCTACGTGGTCGGGGTGTGACAGAAAAGATGGTATCAGAGCCAATGGTTATAGGGAATTAGGTTATTAGTAATGCTTTGACCTAGTCTATAACCTTCTTAGGACCCTAACGCGAGTTTACTTGCGTTTAGTCATAAAACAATACCGTCACCTATCCTTAGGCGACGACCACAACAAGAACATAAATTTCAAAACCGCTTTGAAAACTAATCATCTATTCTAGGATGATTGATTACTAGGTTTTGAACCCTCTATTGTAAGGTTTTGAACTCTCTATTATATGGTTTTGAACCCCTTTGAGTTTTCAAAATCTCGTCAAGGTTTTGGGTTTTAAATAATGTGAACACGTGCAAACTGGAAGAGTGAATGCCTGTATTCTGGGTTTTCTGTCTAGGCAAGCACTTCGTATACATCTCATCAGACGCGAGACCAGTTGTGCTTACCTGGGAATTCTTGGGATGAGTGTTCACTTATAGGCGAGCATGTCTTCGCGATACATTATTTTTGACCCATTTACTTTGATTTGTCACCATCTCATTTGTTTGCCTTAGGTAACAAACAAATGATCACAATTTTCATTCGTTACCATTCTGTATTGATTATCCAATAACCTTTCACTCGTTTCTTCCTCTGCCTTTCTTTTTCTTCAAGAATGTCTCTTCATCACGATGACGCCCAGATATCTGAGCAAGCAGCCAAATTCGCTCAGCGAATAGGCGAAGTAGTCCTGAAGACTGTTGAATTAGCTACTGCCATGTATCATCTCCAGGATGAAGCCACTCAAGAGTCACCAAGACAGGCAGGACCTAGTCAGGCGATAACACCATCAGCCAATAAACCAATCGAGGAATCAAAAACCATGGATGAACGATCCCCTAAGAAGTCAAAGAAGCGAAAGGCTTCTCAGAACTTCGCCATGGTCGCTCACAATGGTAAAGCCGTCCCCAACCAACCAGCTCAACCCCCTGCTAGGAAGCCATACAATGGAACTGCACCCTTGTGCAACAAATGTAACCTTCATCATCACCCTAGTGTGAAGTGCCGCAAATGTCAGATTTGTGGACTTATAGGTCATACAGCAAGGGTTTGCCCAACTGCAGCTGTACCAAATCAAGCTGGCGACAATCCTGCTCAAGCTCGTTTCTCACGAGGGTCTTGCTACAACTGTGGCGAGATGGGCCATTTCCAAAGGGATTGCCCAAAGCTTGCTAATGCAAATCCAACCCACGGATGAGCAGTTGGCTGAATAGAAGATGTTGCTGTCTTATGCTGTTGTTTCTTTCGTTTTCTAGTAATGAGAAACAATATGTCTTGTTCATAAATAAAAGTTGTTGTTCACAATTCTGATATACAAGTATAGTTACATGTATGTATAGAATTTCCCTATAATACCTACATTAAGGGACTATGTTCCTTACAAATTACTCTTGTGATTTCTCCCTTTCAAGTGATCGCTCATAATTTCCTCGAAAGTTCTAAGTACTCGTTTCATTCTAAGAAACGAAGTACATGAAATAAAGTGAAATTATGTGTAATCGTGCTTTTTGCACATCAGTACCTTTGAAATCCTTGGTTAAATAACTAAGGATATTTTCAAATCTCATACCCATTACGTTTTGATTTTTCAACATACACAGTACCAGTATTTCAAAACAATCTTCATGATCTCAAAACATTTCATATAGTTTGAAAACAATTTTTCTAGATGCATTGTCTATGTTATTTCAAAAACATTGGCCATGTTATCAAAACCAACCTTTCTAATTTCAAAATATTTCATATAGTCTGAAGACAATATTAACACAATACATTTTCTGATCAAGTGCATGATTTCGAAAAGCATCATTCATGTCTTTCAAAAACCTTATACATAATTTCAAAATTCATCTCGCATGATTTTAAAACATTTTTGTAAATATATCTACCTAATACACCTACTTTATGATTTCAAAAGTATTATATATAAGGTTTCAAAAAACGTTAAACACATTTTTATTAAAAGAACCCCATGCATAGTTTTCAAAAATATTTTCCTCATACATTGACTTAAATTTCAAATTCTGCTTCATATGTCGCCTTGACATATCAAGCATCTCAACTTCATAAGCATTTTACATCATGTTTTGACCTAAGCACATCGAGTGCAAGGTTTCAAAACATCTTCAACTTTTAAATCCATGTGGGATCTTTTTATCCTCACAATTAGATCCTTGTGGATGATTATCATTCTAATCAGAGTCCTTAATTGGATTCCTTATGTACCTTAATTCGAACACTTCGGTTCCTAATAATCGAAATCGAATTTTCTTTTTGAATCTTTCTATCTTTATAGTTAGATTCTTGATAATGTTTAAAGTACCAAATGAAATCCACGAGATGGATTCCTAGTGTGCTTTAAATACATGTACTCTGTTAGCAGAACAAACTTCTAGTTAAACAATTTTGTGGTTACGTGACTATGTGTTTATTCATCTTATGTTTTCTTTTATGCATTTTTGTGTTTTTAATACTCTGGATATTCGTTATCCAAATCCTCGCAGGATCTTTCATATCTTCATATGAGAGATTCGTAGCAGGATATTCAAAAGGTACTACCTTCAATCCTTAATGGGCTTCTATGTAATAGTTAAGACCCTTGGATTATATAGTACTGCTCCTTGATTCCTAAGAAACCCTTTAGTGGTCTAATCAAAAAGATTGATTCACAATTTGGTTAAAGAACGACATCTAGTGATGTAGCTGGACAGACTCCTTGATAGTCTATTTAGATCATTTATTGATTTAATTAAAAGGACTCTATGGCGGTCTAGTCACACTCATCACAGGATTGTTCATTTGGTTTTCCCCTGCACATTATAAAATGGACTGAGTGAACTGTGCAAGGAATTGTCTGATTATGGACGCGTACATAATTATGAAATTTAGTGCACAGAAACCCAGTAAGATTTGTTATGTGTAAGAACCGATAGTGACAACAATAACGAAATGAGAACGATGTAATGGAGGTACGGTGGACGCACCAATGACGCTTCATATACTTGTATATAAGTATCCCTCTTACATTGCAATCATGATGTTATTAAAGTTACTAGAAGTTCAGAACCCAAACCAATGTTGTTCGATCTTTTCAACTTCATGCTTTCAAGCTCTCACAAGTTTCCTCTAAATAAATTTCGGGACGAAATTTCCTAAAGTAGGGGAGACTGTAACACCTGTGCCTTCACGGCCATCAAACAAATACCAAACCAATGAAATATTATAATTCATACTTGGGATTTGTAAAAATATGTGTATCATTTGCACATATCAATTCTCGTACAATTTCAAACTCTAAATCGCTTTCTGGAAGGTTATACGCGCACCGATGCGTAGATATAACCAGTTTAATTCAACAAACACTCCGGAATAGTGAAATAGGCTTAACATACCTTAAATAGCCTTTACATAACTTAGAAATAAGTTTTGAAGGCTTTGGTATGGCAAAATCGAGTTAATTCGCTTACAGGGACTAAATATGACAAACTGCGAAAGTATGTCAATTTGAACTGTAACGAACATTCCGGAACATGACCATAAGTTAAACATACCATAAATATCCTTTACATAGCTTAGAAATAGGCTTTGAGGGGTTCGGTATGCTAAAATAAACTTTTGGGTCATTCAGGGACTAAAAGTGTCAAAAAGTGCACAAGTTTGCATTTTCGCGCATAACTTACGTTCTGAATACATCTGGACATCCAAAAATTTATGTAAGCATGACTATATTTTATTTTAGTGTTCGCCATAAGAAAAATCCTTTCGTCGCGTCATTTGGATCGTTTTTCGCGCTTATGCGCATTCCGTCGTAATTAAGCGAACATCGCGTTCGTACGACCAAACGAACCATCATCCGGCATATTTTTGAGTATGTTTTGAGTTCCCTATACTTTAACTTCATTTTAGAGCCTTGAAATGAGGTTAACGGGGTTCAAACGCATCGAAAAAGGCCTTAAACACGTGCAGGGACCATTGCTGCCAATTTTGAAACTTTCTGATTCAGGGGGGGTGCTAGCGTAGCGCGAGGCCTATGGGGCTACCCGTCGCGCTACGCGACTGCCTATTCTGGGCAGAAAACATGCAGAAACTCAGTTTTTCGCATTCGGGACCAGATTCGATGTATTAGCCGTTGTTTAATTCACAACCACACATTCTAAACTTGCTTAGTCAGCGGATAAGGATGGAACTTAGGCACCATAACCTTGCAACACATGTATGGATGGAATTTAAGCACCTAAGCACCATAACTTTGCAACACATGTACGGATGGGATTAAGGCACGTTTTCCATGAAACGATCTTAACGGTTCGGGTATTCCTATAAATACCCCATACCCCCCATTGCTAAAATCACTAGAATTCTGATTTGAGAACCTCTAAGTTGAAACCATTGTTTCATACCTGAGATTCTTGAATCGGGATTAGCATTCGGGGACCCTTCGTAAGTATTCTTTCGTTCTTTTATTGCTTTTCGAGTCTTTCGAGTCTGAAAGTCAAACTTTGTTTGACTTTCTACATTGACCAGTTATGGTCAATGCGAAGTTCGTTTGAACTTCGCAACGTGAGTGTAATCACGTTGGTCATAGTCCCTTGGGACTATGCCCACTGATTACCACGTTGTCTAGGGTCGTAGGGTAGGCGATCTAATAAATCGCCTATACCCTCGAACCCGACCCAGTTTGGTCGATCATTAGGATCCGACCAAACACATTAGGTGACCATAGTAGGTAGGGAATAACCTTCCGAGGTTATACCCTATGGTCACATCGTTTAAGTAGTTGTATGATAGGTAGTTTATATGCCTTAGGTAAATTACCAGAATACCCTTTTCATGTATAATTGGTAATTAAGCATATGTAACCTAAACCTTTGTCACATAACTGATTATGTAATATGTTTAGGCATATAACACTTGTCATAGGGCTAGTTAGGCGGTCCGAACGCGTTTCACGCGAACGACGCGTTAAAGTAACATAAGCTACCTAAACGGGTCGTAATGGGTCGTAAACAATTATGTTAGGTTTCAATTAGTATGTAGGCTTTGTTAAACCAAATGACACGAGTCTCTACACTCGTTTGGTTTACAAACCCTAATGCTACCCGATCTTCCGATTTAGGTCCGGTTTATTAATGTAGTTACCTATAGTAGGTGCCGTTTGATTCCGTGATCTCTAGCTTTGCTTGGTGGTTATCCTAGGACTTCTGAGCAATCTCAAGTGAGTACATAGACCCCTCTTTTACTGTTTTCCAAACGTTTTGAGGTGGAACACATGTGCCTACTTGTTACTTTCGTGCTTTCCTATTTTCACATCATATACTTGCTATGTTCATTAGTACATTTATAGTACATGATTTCATGGTGTTCTATGCTTTGTATGATGACTTTGCATACTTAGTACATTGTTTTACATGACTTTTCTACTTTGTATGATGACTTTGCATACTTAGTACATTGTTTTACACTGCATCTCTGTTGCATATGTTCCAGTAACATATGGACACATTGTTTTACAGCTCTACCCTGTATGTTTACTCTAGCATACTAGGTACATTATCTTCATAAAACATGCTTACATTTTGGTATGACATTTGGTTTGTTTAAACTATACTATACATTCATTAACACCGATCATGCCGTTCGTTAGTAGGTAGTGGTACCATAGGACTTGACAAATCCCGTTCCGGACATCCCAGGGAAAGGGGATGAAAGGAATGACCGAATCCGAATACATATTCTCTTGATAACTCACTTTTACATAGTTATCCGTCTGTCTCAAGGCTTGGATGTATGAATTTTCACAATACCGCATAAATGTTCATATTCAGTATAGCATGCATATATCTTACAAAACATAACGTTGATTTAAACCAAGTTTTACTTCAATACTTTGTTTTGTACATTTTTACTTATGGTTTAAGTAGTCTAAATTTTACTTACCATACATATCATTTTGGTTATACATTACTTGACTACTTTTGGACTATAAACATTTGACATGGATATTTGACATAGACATTTGACATGGATATTTGACATAGACATTTGACATGGATAATTGACATAGACATTTTGACATGATTTACATCTTGACATGAACATTTTACATTGTTTGGTTTGGTTTGATTAAGTGATTAAGTAACGATGCGTGTGTAATATGATACAAGCATGGTGGATACGCCGCTGGTACTTCCTATATATAAGTGTTTGTATGGTATTACATGTCGTAACGTTATTTGAATCATTTCAGTTTGAGACATAGAACATTTCATACAAATAACATACTTTTCACAAGACATTGATTTATAAACAACTTATCTTATGCAAACATATTTTACTTGGTTATTCATTTAACCTTACATTTATTTATACTTATCATCTGATCATATCGTTTTTCAAATGATTTAAAAGACAAAGCAAATAACAAGGTTCATGACTAAACATTTTCTCAAACATAAGTCATGAATCTTATTTTCACAAAACCTATGTATCTCACAGGCATTTTTATGCTGACGTACCTATTTTCACATGTGTTTTTCAGGAGCTGTTGCATAAGATGATCAAGATACACATAGACAGACTTGGGCTTTAGTGACAATAAAAGATGCAAGACTAGTTAATTATGTTGTATTTCTTTGTTTGTTAAGACATTGTAACACTTTTAATCAATAAAACAAAACTTCAATTGCCATGGATTTGAGACAATTAATTCTGTTACAACACTCCCCGACATTTCCGCCACGTTTTGTATGTCCTACGTGGTCGGGGTGTGACAGAAAAGATGGTATCAGAGCCAATGGTTATAGGGAATTAGGTTATTAGTAATGCTTTGACCTAGTCTATAACCTTCTTAGGACCCTAACGCGAGTTTACTTGCGTTTAGTCATAAAACAATACCGTCACCTATCCTTAGGCGACGACCACAACAAGAACATAAATTTCAAAACCGCTTTGAAAACTAATCATCTATTCTAGGATGATTGATTACTAGGTTTTGAACCCTCTATTGTAAGGTTTTGAACTCTCTATTATATGGTTTTGAACCCCTTTGAGTTTTCAAAATCTCGTCAAGGTTTTGGGTTTTAAATAATGTGAACACGTGCAAACTGGAAGAGTGAATGCCTGTATTCTGGGTTTTCTGTCTAGGCAAGCACTTCGTATACATCTCATCAGACGCGAGACCAGTTGTGCTTACCTGGGAATTCTTGGGATGAGTGTTCACTTATAGGCGAGCATGTCTTCGCGATACATTATTTTTGACCCATTTACTTTGATTTGTCACCATCTCATTTGTTTGCCTTAGGTAACAAACAAATGATCACAATTTTCATTCGTTACCATTCTGTATTGATTATCCAATAACCTTTCACTCGTTTCTTCCTCTGCCTTTCTTTTTCTTCAAGAATGTCTCTTCATCACGATGACGCCCAGATATCTGAGCAAGCAGCCAAATTCGCTCAGCGAATAGGCGAAGTAGTCCTGAAGACTGTTGAATTAGCTACTGCCATGTATCATCTCCAGGATGAAGCCACTCAAGAGTCACCAAGACAGGCAGGACCTAGTCAGGCGATAACACCATCAGCCAATAAACCAATCGAGGAATCAAAAACCATGGATGAACGATCCCCTAAGAAGTCAAAGAAGCGAAAGGCTTCTCAGAACTTCGCCATGGTCGCTCACAATGGTAAAGCCGTCCCCAACCAACCAGCTCAACCCCCTGCTAGGAAGCCATACAATGGAACTGCACCCTTGTGCAACAAATGTAACCTTCATCATCACCCTAGTGTGAAGTGCCGCAAATGTCAGATTTGTGGACTTATAGGTCATACAGCAAGGGTTTGCCCAACTGCAGCTGTACCAAATCAAGCTGGCGACAATCCTGCTCAAGCTCGTTTCTCACGAGGGTCTTGCTACAACTGTGGCGAGATGGGCCATTTCCAAAGGGATTGCCCAAAGCTTGCTAATGCAAATCCAACCCACGGATGAGCAGTTGGCTGAATAGAAGATGTTGCTGTCTTATGCTGTTGTTTCTTTCGTTTTCTAGTAATGAGAAACAATATGTCTTGTTCATAAATAAAAGTTGTTGTTCACAATTCTGATATACAAGTATAGTTACATGTATGTATAGAATTTCCCTATAATACCTACATTAAGGGACTATGTTCCTTACAAATTACTCTTGTGATTTCTCCCTTTCAAGTGATCGCTCATAATTTCCTCGAAAGTTCTAAGTACTCGTTTCATTCTAAGAAACGAAGTACATGAAATAAAGTGAAATTATGTGTAATCGTGCTTTTTGCACATCAGTACCTTTGAAATCCTTGGTTAAATAACTAAGGATATTTTCAAATCTCATACCCATTACGTTTTGATTTTTCAACATACACAGTACCAGTATTTCAAAACAATCTTCATGATCTCAAAACATTTCATATAGTTTGAAAACAATTTTTCTAGATGCATTGTCTATGTTATTTCAAAAACATTGGCCATGTTATCAAAACCAACCTTTCTAATTTCAAAATATTTCATATAGTCTGAAGACAATATTAACACAATACATTTTCTGATCAAGTGCATGATTTCGAAAAGCATCATTCATGTCTTTCAAAAACCTTATACATAATTTCAAAATTCATCTCGCATGATTTTAAAACATTTTTGTAAATATATCTACCTAATACACCTACTTTATGATTTCAAAAGTATTATATATAAGGTTTCAAAAAACGTTAAACACATTTTTATTAAAAGAACCCCATGCATAGTTTTCAAAAATATTTTCCTCATACATTGACTTAAATTTCAAATTCTGCTTCATATGTCGCCTTGACATATCAAGCATCTCAACTTCATAAGCATTTTACATCATGTTTTGACCTAAGCACATCGAGTGCAAGGTTTCAAAACATCTTCAACTTTTAAATCCATGTGGGATCTTTTTATCCTCACAATTAGATCCTTGTGGATGATTATCATTCTAATCAGAGTCCTTAATTGGATTCCTTATGTACCTTAATTCGAACACTTCGGTTCCTAATAATCGAAATCGAATTTTCTTTTTGAATCTTTCTATCTTTATAGTTAGATTCTTGATAATGTTTAAAGTACCAAATGAAATCCACGAGATGGATTCCTAGTGTGCTTTAAATACATGTACTCTGTTAGCAGAACAAACTTCTAGTTAAACAATTTTGTGGTTACGTGACTATGTGTTTATTCATCTTATGTTTTCTTTTATGCATTTTTGTGTTTTTAATACTCTGGATATTCGTTATCCAAATCCTCGCAGGATCTTTCATATCTTCATATGAGAGATTCGTAGCAGGATATTCAAAAGGTACTACCTTCAATCCTTAATGGGCTTCTATGTAATAGTTAAGACCCTTGGATTATATAGTACTGCTCCTTGATTCCTAAGAAACCCTTTAGTGGTCTAATCAAAAAGATTGATTCACAATTTGGTTAAAGAACGACATCTAGTGATGTAGCTGGACAGACTCCTTGATAGTCTATTTAGATCATTTATTGATTTAATTAAAAGGACTCTATGGCGGTCTAGTCACACTCATCACAGGATTGTTCATTTGGTTTTCCCCTGCACATTATAAAATGGACTGAGTGAACTGTGCAAGGAATTGTCTGATTATAGACGCGTACATAATTATGAAATTTAGTGCACAGAAACCCAGTAAGATTTGTTATGTGTAAGAACCGATAGTGACAACAATAACGAAATGAGAACGATGTAATGGAGGTACGGTGGACGCACCAATGACGCTTCATATACTTGTATATAAGTATCCCTCTTACATTGCAATCATGATGTTATTAAAGTTACTAGAAGTTCAGAACCCAAACCAATGTTGTTCGATCTTTTCAACTTCATGCTTTCAAGCTCTCACAAGTTTCCTCTAAATAAATTTCGGGACGAAATTTCCTAAAGTAGGGGAGACTGTAACACCTGTGCCTTCACGGCCATCAAACAAATACCAAACCAATGAAATATTATAATTCATACTTGGGATTTGTAAAAATATGTGTATCATTTGCACATATCAATTCTCGTACAATTTCAAACTCTAAATCGCTTTCTGGAAGGTTATACGCGCACCGATGCGTAGATATAACCAGTTTAATTCAACAAACACTCCGGAATAGTGAAATAGGCTTAACATACCTTAAATAGCCTTTACATAACTTAGAAATAAGTTTTGAAGGCTTTGGTATGGCAAAATCGAGTTAATTCGCTTACAGGGACTAAATATGACAAACTGCGAAAGTATGTCAATTTGAACTGTAACGAACATTCCGGAACATGACCATAAGTTAAACATACCATAAATATCCTTTACATAGCTTAGAAATAGGCTTTGAGGGGTTCGGTATGCTAAAATAAACTTTTGGGTCATTCAGGGACTAAAAGTGTCAAAAAGTGCACAAGTTTGCATTTTCGCGCATAACTTACGTTCTGAATACATCCGGACATCCAAAAATTTATGTAAGCATGACTATATTTTATTTTAGTGTTCGCCATAAGAAAAATCCTTTCGTCGCGTCATTTGGATCGTTTTTCGCGCTTATGCGCATTCCGTCGTAATTAAGCGAACATCGCGTTCGTACGACCAAACGAACCATCATCCGGCATATTTTTGAGTATGTTTTGAGTTCCCTATACTTTAACTTCATTTTAGAGCCTTGAAATGAGGTTAACGGGGTTCAAACGCATCGAAAAAGGCCTTAAACACGTGCAGGGACCATTGCTGCCAATTTTGAAACTTTCTGATTCAGGGGGGGTGCTAGCGTAGCGCGAGGCCTATGGGGCTACCCGTCGCGCTACGCGACTGCCTATTCTGGGCAGAAAACATGCAGAAACTCAGTTTTTCGCATTCGGGACCAGATTCGATGTATTAGCCGTTGTTTAATTCACAACCACACATTCTAAACTTGCTTAGTCAGCGGATAAGGATGGAACTTAGGCACCATAACCTTGCAACACATGTATGGATGGAATTTAAGCACCTAAGCACCATAACTTTGCAACACATGTACGGATGGGATTAAGGCACGTTTTCCATGAAACGATCTTAACGGTTCGGGTATTCCTATAAATACCCCATACCCCCCATTGCTAAAATCACTAGAATTCTGATTTGAGAACCTCTAAGTTGAAACCATTGTTTCATACCTGAGATTCTTGAATCGGGATTAGCATTCGGGGACCCTTCGTAAGTATTCTTTCGTTCTTTTATTGCTTTTCGAGTCTTTCGAGTCTGAAAGTCAAACTTTGTTTGACTTTCTACATTGACCAGTTATGGTCAATGCGAAGTTCGTTTGAACTTCGCAACGTGAGTGTAATCACGTTGGTCATAGTCCCTTGGGACTATGCCCACTGATTACCACGTTGTCTAGGGTCGTAGGGTAGGCGATCTAATAAATCGCCTATACCCTCGAACCCGACCCAGTTTGGTCGATCATTAGGATCCGACCAAACACATTAGGTGACCATAGTAGGTAGGGAATAACCTTCCGAGGTTATACCCTATGGTCACATCGTTTAAGTAGTTGTATGATAGGTAGTTTATATGCCTTAGGTAAATTACCAGAATACCCTTTTCATGTATAATTGGTAATTAAGCATATGTAACCTAAACCTTTGTCACATAACTGATTATGTAATATGTTTAGGCATATAACACTTGTCATAGGGCTAGTTAGGCGGTCCGAACGCGTTTCACGCGAACGACGCGTTAAAGTAACATAAGCTACCTAAACGGGTCGTAATGGGTCGTAAACAATTATGTTAGGTTTCAATTAGTATGTAGGCTTTGTTAAACCAAATGACACGAGTCTCTACACTCGTTTGGTTTACAAACCCTAATGCTACCCGATCTTCCGATTTAGGTCCGGTTTATTAATGTAGTTACCTATAGTAGGTGCCGTTTGATTCCGTGATCTCTAGCTTTGCTTGGTGGTTATCCTAGGACTTCTGAGCAATCTCAAGTGAGTACATAGACCCCTCTTTTACTGTTTTCCAAACGTTTTGGGGTGGAACACATGTGCCTACTTGTTACTTTCGTGCTTTCCTATTTTCACATCATATACTTGCTATGTTCATTAGTACATTTATAGTACATGATTTCATGGTGTTCTATGCTTTGTATGATGACTTTGCATACTTAGTACATTGTTTTACATGACTTTTCTACTTTGTATGATGACTTTGCATACTTAGTACATTGTTTTACACTGCATCTCTGTTGCATATGTTCCAGTAACATATGGACACATTGTTTTACAGCTCTACCCTGTATGTTTACTCTAGCATACTAGGTACATTATCTTCATAAAACATGCTTACATTTTGGTATGACATTTGGTTTGTTTAAACTATACTATACATTCATTAACACCGATCATGCCGTTCGTTAGTAGGTAGTGGTACCATAGGACTTGACAAATCCCGTTCCGGACATCCCAGGGAAAGGGGATGAAAGGAATGACCGAATCCGAATACATATTCTCTTGATAACTCACTTTTACATAGTTATCCGTCTGTCTCAAGGCTTGGATGTATGAATTTTCACAATACCGCATAAATGTTCATATTCAGTATAGCATGCATATATCTTACAAAACATAACGTTGATTTAAACCAAGTTTTACTTCAATACTTTGTTTTGTACATTTTTACTTATGGTTTAAGTAGTCTAAATTTTACTTACCATACATATCATTTTGGTTATACATTACTTGACTACTTTTGGACTATAAACATTTGACATGGATATTTGACATAGACATTTGACATGGATATTTGACATAGACATTTGACATGGATAATTGACATAGACATTTTGACATGATTTACATCTTGACATGAACATTTTACATTGTTTGGTTTGGTTTGATTAAGTGATTAAGTAACGATGCGTGTGTAATATGATACAAGCATGGTGGATACGCCGCTGGTACTTCCTATATATAAGTGTTTGTATGGTATTACATGTCGTAACGTTATTTGAATCATTTCAGTTTGAGACATAGAACATTTCATACAAATAACATACTTTTCACAAGACATTGATTTATAAACAACTTATCTTATGCAAACATATTTTACTTGGTTATTCATTTAACCTTACATTTATTTATACTTATCATCTGATCATATCGTTTTTCAAATGATTTAAAAGACAAAGCAAATAACAAGGTTCATGACTAAACATTTTCTCAAACATAAGTCATGAATCTTATTTTCACAAAACCTATGTATCTCACAGGCATTTTTATGCTGACGTACCTATTTTCACATGTGTTTTTCAGGAGCTGTTGCATAAGATGATCAAGATACACATAGACAGACTTGGGCTTTAGTGACAATAAAAGATGCAAGACTAGTTAATTATGTTGTATTTCTTTGTTTGTTAAGACATTGTAACACTTTTAATCAATAAAACAAAACTTCAATTGCCATGGATTTGAGACAATTAATTCTGTTACAACACTCCCCGACATTTCCGCCACGTTTTGTATGTCCTACGTGGTCGGGGTGTGACAGATGTGAATAAGGCCCTTATGACTAACCATATCTGGAGTATTCTGGTTAATAGGAAGTCCCTTTGGGTCCAATGGATCTACACGCACAAATTGAAGGGTAGGAGTTTTTGGGATATTCAGGGCCGTGGTAGAATGAGCTGGGGAAGGAGAAAGATTTTAGCTATCCGCAGTGTTGTGAGGCCTTTTATATGGAAGGTTGTGTAGAGTGGATCTCAAACAAATGCCTGTTGTGATAACTGGTGTCACTTAAGTCTGCTAAGCTCATTTATTACTCCCCGAAGAATTACTAATGCGGGGTTCAACCTCACGTCTTCTCTTTCAGATCTAGTTGATGAAAACGGAAATTGGAAGTGGCCTCAAGCTTGGCAAGATTTATACCCGGTTTTAATTGGGTTAAATGTTCCTCAGTTGATGCAAAATATGGTGGACCGTACAGTATGGAAAGACTTGGATGGAAACTCATGTCCGTTTGTGTCATCGGAAGTGTGGCACAACATTCGGTATAGGCAGAATCCGGTTCCGTGGGTTGATGGGGTATGGTTTTCTCAATGTATCCCTAGACATTCGTTTCACTTATGGTTAGTAATAAAGAATAAACTCAAAACTCAAGATCGGCTTGCGGCTTGGGAGGTGGGAAGTGCAACGAATTTAAACCTCGTGTGTTGTCCGCTGTGTAGATTCAATCGGGATTCTAGAGATCATTTGTTCTTTCAGTGTTCGTTTGCTTCAAAATGTGGAATGAAATTAAGCTTATGGTTAAAATGGGTAACGTTGACAACTCTTGGTAATCGGTGTCACACCCCGACCAGGTAGAACATACAAAACGTGGCGGAAACGTCGGGGAGTGTTGTAACAGAATTAATTGTTTCAAATCCATGGCAATTAAAGTTTCGTTTTATTAATCAAACAAGAGAGTTACATTGTTTTAAACAAGAAACAAAGAGTATATAACAAAAATTAACTAGTTCTTGTCTCGTTTTAAGTCACTAAGGCACAGGTCCGCCTCAGTATGTCTTGATAAGTCCTATGCATCATCTCCTGAAAACACATGTGAAAATAGGTACGTCAGCATAAAAATGCCTGTGAGATACATAGGTTTTGTGAAAACAGAATTCATGACTTATGTTTAAGAAAATGTTTAGTCATGAACCTTGTAATTTGCTTTGTCTCGTAAATCATTTGAAAAACGATAAGATCAGATGATATGTATAAATAAGAGAATAATGTATGGTTAAATGAATAACCATGTAAAATGAGTTTGTATAAGATAAGTTGTTTGTAAATCAATGTCTTGTGAAAAGTATGTTATTTGTATAAAATGTTCTATGTCTCAAACTGAAATGATTTAAATAACGCTACGATATGTAATACCATACAAACACTTATATATAGGAAGTACCAGCGGCGTATCCACCATGCTTGTATCATATTACACACGCCTCGTTACTTAAGTCACTTACTCAAACCAAACCACCAAGATGAAATGTTTAACAATTGTAGAAATGTTTATGTATAGTCAAATGTCTCTTGTCAAATGTAAATCATGTCAACAGATACACATGGTTCACACGGTTCAACAGTTACAAACGGTTCACATGGTTCAACGGTTACAAATGGTTCACATGGTTCAACAATTACAAACGGTTCACACGGTTCAACAGTTACAAACGGTTCATATAATCAAATGGTTACAACGGTTTACATAGTCAAATGGTTACAACGGTTCAAAATGTAGTATAATGTGTTCATATGCTGGATGAGCATATGCAACAGAAATGCAATGTAAAACAATGTACTAAGTATGCACGTAATGGACATACATAGCATAAGTGTAATGTAAAACAATGTACTAAGTATGCACACAATGGGCATACATAGCATGAAATGTTATGTAAAACGATGTACTAAGTACGCTCACAATGGGCATACATAGCATGAAATGTTATGTAAAACGATGTACTAAGTACGCACACAATGGGCATACATAGCATGAAATGTAATGAAATCGTGTACTATAATGTACTAACGAACATAGCAGATATATGATGTGAAAGCATGGAAAGCATGAAAGTAACAAGTAGGCACATGTGTTTCACCCCAAAACAGTTTGAAAACAGTAAAAGAGGGGTCTATGTACTCACTTGAGATTGCTTAGTAGTCCTTGAGTAACAACCAAACAATGCTAGAGATCACGGATATCAAACGACACCTAATATAGGTAACTATGTTAATAAATCGGACCTAAATCAGAGGATTTAGATAGTATGAGGGTTCGTAAACCAAACGAGTATGGAGACTCGTGTAATATGGTTTAACAAGGCCTACATACTAAATGAAACCTAACCTAAATGTTTACGACCCATTACGACCCGTTTAGGTAGCTTATGCTACTTTTTTTTTGGGTAAAGGGTTACCCCGGTGAATATTATACCAACCAAAACATAAAAACAAGTGGGGCGCAGAAACACACCCCAGTTCTCTCGAAAGACATACCTAACGAGAGTGAACAAGCGATCAACAATGCTAAACAAATACACCAGTCAACTAAGATTACAAACTAAACTCACTAACAAAATAAAATCAGCCACAATCGTCATCAGCAAGTAACAGACCCCTTGGAAGCGCCCATTCTTGCAAGATCCTATCAGTATGAACTGACTGCTTGAACTTCATCGATTGAAGCTTCAACCGAACTGTAGAAAGAATAACATCAACCAGCTGCTCCTGACTTCTTCGATGCTTCGAAAATAATCTCCTATTTCGCTCATTCCAAATAAAGTAAGCTGAAGCGCACACCACAAGCTTGGCAATAACATGCCAAGCCTTCTTCGAATCCGCTATTCCCACTACGAAGTCAAAAATATCACTCCATCTGTTAGAAATAGCTTCCATACCCGCTCTTCCTTTGACACCATCCCAAACTTTAGAAGCATAGCAACACTCAAAAAACAAATGGTCATGAGAGTCCGGGCCTGAAGTACACAACGAGCAGCACATAAGGTTAACGTTCATGTTACCCAAAGTATTCCATCTCATCATAACATCTTGCGTCTTCAGCTTTTTGTTGATAATCAACCATATTATAAATGAGTGTTTAGGAATAGCTTGCGAAAACCAAACCATCTTCGACCAATGGACTTCATTCTGAGTAGCACGAATAACATCCCACACCGTGGAGGTACCAAAATCAGTTACGGTCCCCATCCTGTCCTTCCACACTAACTTATCATGCTTAGACATATCCAACTCAATATCACGCATCAGTGTTAGAGCCGGGAAACGATTAATCCACATATTTGGCCAATGCCACCCTTCTTGGCCAAACAGATCGAACAAAGTAGACTCCATGCGAAACCCAGCATTCGAAATTAGTCTAGGAGTAAGAAAAGAATGAAGAGGACAAACATCATCCCATTTGTCAAACCAGGCAAACGTATTCTTCCCATCACCCACTTCCGACCATACATGGCATCTAATAAGAGGTCTCAGGCCTAGCATTTTCCTCCAACTCCATGTGATGTTACTTTTCACAGGTACATCCCAAAACGATCTACCTTGAAGACGATAAGAGTGGATCCATTTAACCCATAAGGATTCCCTATGAGTTAGGACACTCCATATGTGAACAGTCATCAACGCATTGTTCATATCTCCAAGTCTCCGAATCCCCAACCCACCCTCATGCTTAGGCATACACACCGATTTCCATTTAACTTTTGCGTTCCCTCTAATGTCGTCCCCTTGAGCCCATAAGAACCGTTTCATCCTATCTTCAAGCTCTTTAATAATACGTTTAGGAAGGATAAACACGGACGCCCAATAAATATGCATAGACGAAAGCACCGAGCGAATCAATTGAAGTCTACCTGCAAACGATAAAAACTTATTCCTCCAGTCCATGATCCTGGTCTCCATACTCTCAACCAGTTTCTTGCAATCCTTGTATTGAAGTCTCGAGGAAATGAGAGGCACACCTAAATACCGAACAGGAAGAACCCCTTCATCAAACGGCATAATGGCTCGAATACTATTTTTAATCGGCTCCACCACATTACCAAAGAAAACCGTACTTTTACCCATACTCGGCACCAGACCAGACATATCCTTGAATAAATTAAGAGCATCCATAATAACTTTCACTGACCGTTGATCGCCCCGAGAAAACAAAAATAAATCATCCGCAAAACATAAATTAATAAGCTGTTGCTTCTCACACTTGCTATGATACCTGAAAGCCTCAGAATTTGCAACTTGGCTCTGTAATATGAGAGTGAGCACCTCCATAACAATCGTGAACAAGTATGGAGACATGGGATCCCCTTGCCGCAATCCTCGTCTACCTTTAAAGTAACCATGCAAGTTCCCATTGATTGCCAGTGAGAACAAAGTGGATGTCACACATGCCATGATCCATTTAACCATCTTCCCATGAAAGCCAAAACCCACCAAAGTTTTTTCAAGAAAACTCCACTCCACCGTATCATAGGCCTTCTGGATATCCACTTTGAATGCACATCTAGGAGGACCTACATTACGGTGATAATTATGCATAAGCTCCTGGGTTAAGAGGATATTATCAGATATCCGTCTCCCTGGCACAAACGCAGACTGATTTATACTAACAATATCAGCCAATCCCTCTTTAATCCGATTAGAGATGATTTTGCTAATGCATTTATACACCGTGTTACAGCAAGAAATCGGACGATAATCAGAAACAAGCAACGGAGTACTCACTTTCGGAATCAGAGAAATAATGGTGTGATTAAGCTGTTGAAGTAATCTTCCATTGAGAAAGAAATCCTTTATAGCGCTACAGACATCAACTCCAACAATATGCCACGCCCTTTTAAAAAAGATAGAAGTATACCCATCCGGACCAGGAGCTTTATTCCCAGCAATAGAAAACATCACCTTTTTTATTTCATCATCCGTAACCTCTCGAACCATGTGTTCCGCTTTGGAAGTAGTTAAAACATTAGTAAAGAGATCCGGAGTAGGAACCTTACTAATATTACCCACACCACCAAAGAACCTCGAATAATGATCGACTAAAGCTTGCGGCACCAGCCCCCCTTCGAACAAAGTACCATTGACGTCCCTAATAGAATAGATTCTACTTCGGTGATTCCTTGCTTTTACAACATTATGAAAAAACCTGGTATTCATGTCACCAAGAGCAAGCCATTCAACCTTGGATTTTTGTTGTAAGAATAAAGCTTCATCACGGACGGCCACCATGTAATCTTTAAGTAACTGCGTGTGCTGCTCCACTAAATTCGTATTTAAGGGATCCACATCAATAGCCCGTTGACATTCATCTAAACTCTGTCTGACAACCTTTACCTTTTCATTAATATTCCCCTGTTTATGAAGAAGTTTACGTAACGGGGACTTCAAAGCTTTCAATTTCATCACAACTTGGAACATTCGGAACCCTTGCACCTCCGAGCTCCAAACCCGAGTAACTTCATCTAAAAAACCCTCCTTATCCGCCAAAAGATTAACGAACTTGAATGGTTTAGGCTTATCCCTTGTAATATTTGGAAGAACCAAAATACAAGGAGAATGATCGGAGATACGATAAGGATGGAAACAAGCAGCTGCCGAAGGAAACACATCGATAAATGGGGTATTCCCAAGAATCCTGTCGATCTTCTTAAAAACCGCACTTTGCTTTTTTTGTTTATTCGTCCAAGTATAGTGTAATCCTGAGCTGTTAATATCAAACACTTCAATATTATTGACACAATCCTTAAATTCCCTCATACCACTACTGCCCATAGACGAACCAGTTAGAGAGTCTTCCAAGAACAATGATGAGTTAAAGTCACCCATTATTACCCAAGGATTATCTTTCATAAAAGAGTGATGTAAGGACAGATTATTCCAGAGTTCCCGACGGATCTGATAGTGATTGTCAGCATATACAAAAGAACAAAACAACGTTATATGATCAATCTTAAATACAATCTGAGTATGTATAACTTGATCTGTTTGCAATAAAACCATAACGTCTACCATATTAGCATCCCATCCTATCATGATACGTGTTCCTTTAGAACAAGATCCAACATTCGAAGCCCAACTCCATGACCGACAAACTTTTTTACAAACATTTGAAACATTGGACGCATCAACATGAGTTTCCATAATAGCACAAACCTGAAGATGATTTTCATTAACAACCTGCCGAACCTCTTTCTGTTTCAGGGGCCGGTTCAATCCCCTAATATTCCATGCAGCAATGCTACCCATGTAAACCAGCTTCACCGGGTGTGCTTGCACCCTCAGAACCATCAGCACCTAGCTTCTTATCTAAAAAATTAGGAATTTCAGCAAGTAACTCATCCACAGCGACCCCTTGATCGATAATTTCCTCATACCCATCCTTTTTATCCTCCTTATTCCTCGCTACTGGATTACCACTTGGGATACGAATCGGATTTTGTTGTTGACCAACCGTATCCTCCGTTTGCAGCACGTCAAACGGATTAGACGAATTAAACTGAGAAGACGAATTCCCACTAGTGATTTTCTTCTGAATCGGACGATACACCAGCTTCGATTTCTGACTTTTTAGTTGAACTCCTTGCTGGCCACCTTTTTTATTCTTTCCTTTAACTTCCTGATAACCGTCTGCATCCACCTTTTTCTCATCCGGAACCGAAGTCTTAGGCTTCTTTGGGCATGAAGTATCCTCATGTCCAAAAACGTAGCATGTAGTACACCTTAACGGCTCCCAATCATACTCAACTCTAACTTCAGCTTTTGAGAACCCATTTCCTTCAAGCGACAGAACAACAACTGTAACACTTCTTTTCAATTCAGTCTCGGCCTGCACTTCAATAGGGGCCCTAGCAAAACTACTTCTCCCCCATGAATCAGTACACATAGAAGCAGTATGAGAGTCTAACATCTTAGGGACTCCAACCTTAGAAGCCAATAAGCTGAGCCCATCCTCCGTGAATACTGCCAGCGGAACATCATGCATTTTTACCCATACCGGAATCGCCATGATATCCTCTTTAATCAAGTTAACTGAAGGGGACCATTCATTAAGAATTATCGGGACATTACGAATCATCCACGGTCCGTCTTCCAACACTTGTTCCATCCCTTTTTTTGTCTTAAACTTGAACAAGAAGAATCCTCTAGCATTCATCATCAATTTCACAAGACCATATTTCGCCCATTGACTCTTTGCAAAGTATTCAACGACTGGAAAAGCAAGACGTTTACCCAGAAAATATCCATAGAGAGTATTAGCAAATCTCTCGTTCACCTGCTTCACCGAAGTTACTGGGATAACAACATCAACACCCTCCATATGCTCCACAGCCTCCATACGTCTAAAGTTAACCTTCACTGTCTCCATTCTATTATGAACCACTTTAGCAATCGATTGAGGCTTGACTGTGTTTCCCATCCCTGTAACAATCGGGTCCGAACTACTTCCAATATGGCCAACGTGACTATTAGGGTTTGCATGAGGTTGGTTTGCAGCCGTCGCACCATCCCCACCATAACCCCCTTTATATTCAAGATCCACAGGTTTGGATATATTCAGCAATCCATCAATGACCGACACATTATTAGTATGGAACATACCTCTCTTTGGCATGAATGCATTCCCTTCAATATTTGTAACCCGAAGACTAATACCCTTAATCGGAGCTGTTCCAGGTGTTGTTTCCGCCTCCTCATTCGAATCATAAAACCCATCCCCATCAGACATATCAACTCTCTCCATTAACACGTAAGAAAACGAATCATGCAGCCAATAAACTCGTAGCCAAGAAGAAACAACCAACAAACCCTAGCGACACACAAAAACCCTAATCCAGCAAGACGAAAGAAAAACAAGAAAGAAAACCCTAGATTCAACTCAATCTTTTCGCTAACTAGTTCGAATCAGAGTATTAATAAATTAATACTCCGATAATCAGACTGTTATACGAAATTCAAGAAGAAAAATCAAGGTTGAAAGAAGAACCAAAATCGCCATTGCTAGAGAGAGAAATTAGGTTGAAAGAAGAACCAAAAACACCTTCAACATTAGTTTCCCACACCTTCTAAGTGGCTGATATTATAATTCTAGTGAGCATCAATTGATAGGGCAAAAAGTAGCTTATGCTACTTTAACGCGTCGTTCGCGTGAAACGCGTTCGGACCGCTTAACTAGTCCTATGACAAGTAACATATGCCTTAACATGTCTAATATTGTTGTTAAATCAGTTTAGATGTCAAAAGTTATGTTACATATGTTTAAAATGAATTTTGGCATCAAAGGGGTATTTTGGTAATTTACCTAAGGCATATAAACTACCTATCATACAACTACTTAAACGAAGCGACCATAAGGTATAGCCTCGGAAGGTTATTCCCTATATACTATGGTCACCTAATGTATTTGGTCGGATCCTAATAATCGACCAAATGGGTCGGGTTCGAATGTATAAGCGATTTATTAGATCGTGTGACAACCCTCAATTTACATGTATTCCGTACAATTTATTAGTGATAATTAAAGTGCTTGATGACTGTGCTGAATCATTTAACTGCTCTCTGATTTCTGTGTTATACGTACATGTGCGTGTTAGCATACTAGTAGTATACAAAAAAATTACTAAACAGTCTGGTATGCTTTCCTGAGTGTTAGGAATTAACCGTGTTACGAAAATATATATATAAGACGCCTTACGGAATAATTAAACACTTTAACGGAACAGTATCCGACCGAACAACCGGACATTACCCGGGACACCAAATATTTGTCGAACACATTATTTAATCATTTTGAGCTAGTCATGGTCCCCGTCTATCATAACACCCGCTAAAAAGCAATCCACTAACATATAAAATCTAGTCTCTTATAATCTAACTCATGTTTACAATTTAGTTGAAATGTTGCCAATATACCCCCCCCCCCCCCCAACGATTTTTGGTCCTTGTGGACCCACCATATCAACCTTCCATACTTCAAATATATGTATTGATTTTATGGCAATTGTTTATTGGATTTGTTACTTGTAGGATCCACCAAGATATGTGAACATGTCTTATAATATCTTGGCCAAGATTATAACCATCATTCACAATTTTATTTTTATTTTTTTCTTCTTCTCTCCCTTACATAAAGCTACGGCCAAACCCCCCTAAATATCACCATCAAATCTTACAAAGATTACATTCATATTTTATATTGGATCTTGCTTGGTGAAGTAAACATAAACTTTGAAAGGAATAATAATAAGTATGGAGGCAATCCTACAAGGGTCATATCATATCTTTCACCAAGATCACACCTGTAACACCCCCAAAATACCACCTGCGGGAACTCCGCGAGGCGTGTTACTCATCAGAGTTCGAGCCACCAATCACATTGAACCAATGATAAATATTTAAATAAAACATGTCATAAAGTACCAATAGTAAATATCAAACATAGAGTTACTCCCAAAGAGTTGTGTAGCGGAAGCGTATCATAAATCGTTTAACAATTGTTTCATAGTAAATGTTCAAAACCAACGTTTCACTTTTAAGTTAATCCAAGAGCCTCGATCCATGACCACTCCAGCACTCCCAGATAGCAAGTCCACGTCCCGAATTCTAGCGACCTGCAAGCATGCAGACAAGTGTGTGTCAGACGACGCTGGTGAGTTCAAGGTTTTGTTAACGTGTTTTGTTACCAGACGTATGTTAAGCCAATTCAACGTTGTGATATGATGCTGTTTATGCCTTGTTGAGATACCCTAGGGAGTGTGCCCATATGTATCCGGGAAGTGTGTCCCTTAATAACCTGGAAGTGTGTCCAGTCCCTAATGCCCCTAACCAAGCATTGGTAATGATGCCCAGATAATGATAGATTCCGTGTTCAATAACCAAAACCCAATTTAACTGTTTACCCAAGATTCCCTTCCAAATGTTTACTAGTTGTCCCAAACCACCGGGACGCATGCTTGAGAAATGCAGTGAACTCACCTTGGTTTGCTCGGTAAGATTAACTACTTGTTCACACTTAATCAGTCAACCCTAAAGTAGGCACGTGTACATAATCAGTTTGTATTCACGAAGTTTACGTATAAGCATGCAGTACGTATTCACAATCATACAAGTCATGTTTATTATTTAACAGCAGTTAGTTAACTGGGTTAAGTCTTAACAGAATCAGATTACTAAACAGTTTACCCAGTCGGCGAAATACAGTTTGGCGAAACACATATTGACAAAACATATTCTGTTTCGTCGTTCAGGCCATGTTTGTTTCGTCAAGTTTGGTCTCGGCGAAACATATTTGTTTCGCCAAGTGTGTTTCGTCAAAACATCAGTTACGTCAATAACAGTTACATGCAGAACCCTAATCATCACTAACAGCCGACATCAACATCATCGATCATCAACAACACAGAAATCATTCATCATGGCCGACCACCCCTAAACATCACGTGAACAAAATCATCACATAAACATCATCAACAGGCACACATGTTCGGTCATATCATCCAAGTCAACAATATGCATAGCCACATATATAATTCTTCACATCAGACCATCATCATCAATAAAATAATTACCATATATGGCCGACAATCCATTCACCCATGCAAACAATTACCTAAACCCTTATTATTCATGTGAAATCATGGTTACAGTAGTCAACAACATTATTCAAATCACCTAATAAATGTGATCATGCAATTGTCAGTTATGATGGGCCCCTATACATGTGCGATTCAAGTTTACTAAAACAATAAATCTGGATCAACAACACATCAACAGTCATGCATCATGAAATCGGAAAATATAAAACATAGTCAGAGAGTTCAGCATTCATTCATCATCATCTCGGTTCCAAAGCAACACATCATATCTCCCTACATTACACATATAAACATGCGATCATACAAAACTCAAACAACTGTGATTACTAACCAGGATGAAAGGATCACTAGCTTGATCAGAACGAAAAGCTTTGGATACTCGGAATCGCCGTCGCACAGAGGAAAAGAAAATATCTAGGGTTTTGTATCTGACAACCTAACATGCTAACTAAAACACGTAATAATGTGATGTTGGGCCCTAACTGGGCTTCGGCGGAACTGGGCTCGGCGAAACACAATCTGTTTCGTCGGGTTGGGTCACGGCGAATCACTTGTTTCATCGGAATTCGTTCACAAGTTAATAGTTTAAGTGTTTTTCTATTAAGTCTCATGTTATATTATCAATCATAATACGTTTCATTATTACACAACGTGTACAGTTACGAGTCAAACAACTAACAGACATAGTCAACGTGCAATAAATGCGAAAGTGAAAGTCGAAGACTTGAGTTGTCACATTATCCCCAACTTGAAAGAAATTTCGTCCCGAAATTTGATAAGCCATCCGCAACACGATGCGATGTTAATCAGGACAACTGTGCATTTTCCGCGGGTGTCACATCATCCCCAACTTGAATGGGAATTTCGTCCTGAAATTCACCAGTTACATGAGATCTAGAATTGCTAGGCTTGGTCTTGTCCTTGGGGAACAAATGTGGATACTTAAGTTCCATTTGGTCCTCGCGTTCCCACGTGAACTCCGGACCACGTCTTGAGTTCCAACGAACTCTCACAATAGGTATACGGCTGTGCTTACGAACTTTAACTTCTCGATCCATAATCTCAATTGGTTCTTCGACAAACTGCAACTTGTCGTCTATTTTCAGCTCTTGATATGGTACCACTAATGGGTCGTCAGCATAGCACTTCTTTAACTGTGATACATGAAATACGTCGTGAACATTGCCCAGCTCAGTGGGTAACTCCAACCTATAAGCCACCTTACCGATACGCTCAAGTACTTTAAACGGCCCAACATAACGTGGATTCAGCTTGCCACGCTTCCCAAAGCGTACAACCCCTTTCCACGGCGAGTCTTTCAGCATGACGCGGTCATTCACTTCAAACACTACTTCCTTGGCACGCTCGTCAGCATAGGCCTTCTGGCGGTCACGAGCAGCTGCCATACGTTCCCTGATTTTCACAATCATATCTGAAGTTTCGAGTACCATCTCAGGACCTGTGATCTGACTATCACCCACTTCAGGCTGTAAACGGACTTTAATAAATCGAAAAACGGAATTTCTGAAGCCTAAATCGTGTCTTTTCGAAAAACGAAGAAAATGGCGCTGGAATTGTATTTTTCTGAGGTTGGTTACTATTTTAAAAGTCTGTTTTCGTGACAGCAGCTAAGGCTGATTTTAACTGCAGTAAAATGGGTCATACGTTTTCAGTCACAACTTGAAATCTAAACCGAACCAGCCCCTGAAATTTTTATCAAAGATGGTCACTGATGTATTTGTGACCCTCGAACTGGCATTTCGACAAACGGACTTACGAGGAATTTTAAACGAATTATTCGGTAGACTGTGATCAGAATGTAACAAATCTGATCACAGTTAGGTAAACGATTTTCTATAAATTATTGATAATGAACTAGACCCCGATATTTTTACACAATCATTTGGGGGTCGATTAGGACGTTCCGCAAAAATTTGGGAAATTTTGGAATAAGTTAAGTATTTTATTAAAATGTCCAAAAACAGCCAGTTTTGAATATAAATGCTGAAAAGACATAAGTTGTGACTCGCGTGTCTAAATGTCGAGTATGCTATCTGTGAATGATCTAACATGTTATGTATGTTATGTGCATTATCGTATGTTTGATTTTGAGTGGGGAATGGATGGGAAGTATATATGGGCATAAACCGTTAAAGTGATGCATGTTATGTGATAGATACGTGTAGGAACTTTGTGTTCTATTTGAAGTCACTAATAAACTAAGTGGTAATCGTACTAGGACGTGATTGACCGACCTTGACTGTTAGCTACTTTTGAGAGTCAAACCGAGCAACCGAGGTGAGTTCACACACTTTCTAAGGCATGGGATTCCCGGTGGGTTGGGAATGGGATTTGAATAACTACTCGTAATATCATTACTATTAAACTACTTTTCACCGTCCTCGGATTGAAGGGCACGTACGTAAAACCTACGTACACTCACACTCGCTACGGTCCTTGGATCAAGAAGGGCACGTACAAACACGACTAGTCGACACATGGGAAGCCCCCACTAATCTTCGCACACATGTTTGGGAAACCGCGATACGGCCACTAATCATCGCACACATGTTTTGGAAACCGCGATCCGGCCACTAATCATCGCAAACATGTTTGGGAAACCGCGATACAGATAACTAAGATACTTGGTTTACGAAATAAACAAATGATTCACGAACACTATAACTAAACAACCAACTGTGAATTCACTCAACTTTGTTGTTGCCTCGTTGTTACATGCCTTGCAGGTCGTTAGGTATCTACAGAGCTTGCATCGGAGTGGGAAGAGTCGTTGTGGGACATGGACAACTGTGTACCATGCTAAACATTTGAACGTTTAAACTTATGATTTGGTTTTAAACTTTATGCTTCCGCTTGTAGCTTAAACTATGTTTTGTTTAGACACCAATTGTATTGTGTTGGATTTTACAAACTACTTACATGCTTGTTCAATATGATTGGTGGCTCGATCCTGGTCACGTCACGCCTCCAAGCGGTGGAACTCCGCATGGTGGATTTTGGGGGTGTGACAGATTGGTATCAGAGCCATTGGTTATAGTGAACTTGGTTTTAAAAAGGGAAAAAGTTTTTGTTAAAACCAGACTATAACCTGTACAGTGCTTAACGATCCACAACGACGCTTCGCTCCACGTGCAAGACTCGACATTATAGGTAATATGGTTTATGTTTGTATTACCTACCTGCTAGTAGCACATTTGATTATAAGTATGCATTAGCTAGTGTAATAACTGCTATTTGAACCTTGTGTGCTTACTCTTTTCTGTCACTCCACACTTACGCACTTGCGACACCTTTCTTACGTGTGTCCCTTCGATGTGAAGATCATGAGTGGACGTCTCAACATGACCCAGGGTCAGCTGACGACCTTGATTGACGAACGAATTGTTGAAGCCTTAGCAACCCATGCACCTTCAAACACGCATGGGCACCTTCAAGGAGTTCCTGGAATGCAAACCTCCCACTTTTTTTTTTTTTTGGGTAAAGGGTTACCCCGGTGATTTTATATATTCACAACCAAAACAGAAACAAGTAGTAAGGAAAAACACTTACTAGTTCAAACATGAGACATGCCTCATGAAAGTGGAAACAAACAAAACACAAGAGACTATCACATCTAAACGATAAAACTACTAGACTACCATCTAGAAAAAAACAAAAACAATCACTCAGCCTCCATCATCTACAACTAGGTCACCACAAATCTCCCACTTCTCAAGAAGTCTCCTCACTTTCGAAGTATTCTTGAACTTTAAACCCATCAATTTGTATCGGACAGTGTCAAAAATCGAAGCACATATACTTTCTGGTTGCCTTGCACGATTCTTGAATAAACGATGATTTCTTTCACGCCATATGAGATAAGCTGATGCAGCAACCATCAATCGAGACACTAAATTAGCAGCCGATTTAGATGTAGCCCGATGCCGTAACCAGTCGATAATAACACTCCACTTAGGTTCCACAATACCATACCTGCTTTAGCACGAATCATCTCCCAGACCTTAGCTGAAAACTTGCACTCAAAAAATAAGTGGTCATGTGAATCAATATTTTCGTAGCATAATAGACAACACATCAAATTCATGTTATTTCTTCTT
>JARYGA010028179.1:0-33211 GCA_030545235.1 Helianthus tuberosus | reverse complement strand
CGCCGCCTAGATCATATAAAAAATTCGATTTGAGACTAAGAACTTATTACCTTAACTTGTGGGTGGAACCCTAGATCAATTATATCGACCCCTGCTCGCTCCATCAATCGTAGTTCGTATCTACTTTCTTCATTCGCTTTTTTTATTTGGAGATGGGACGATAGATTTATAGGTGGGTGAGAAGCACAAATCGGCGGACCTGTAATTAGGAGAGCATGGGGGAACCAAGGAATCCAGGAGAACTCTACTTCGCATTTCCTTCTTGCCCCAACCGCAGTAATCAATCTACATTTAACCACCAGCTAGAGAAACCGTAAAGAACTGCCAAGGTTGAGTCATGGAGATAATGGGCAGAAAATTTTGGAGCAAAACCACAGGAAAACTCCCAATAACCTCTCTGAACAGCCATTAGAGCAGTTATTTTTTGGAGTTGATCAAACGGTGGATATTGACTTGGATGGTAATTAGACTTAATGGGTTCCATAGATATAAATAATTGAAACACCAGGGATAGTAGGCTATCACGTGATGATCTTCTGACATCTAAAGAGTTTTATAAATTTCATTTGTTGATTTGTTTAAATTTAAATAATTGATAAGCTAGAATTTTCATTTTATCAAATAAATTATTATTAATAGGGTTTTACACACGTGAAGGTTTATAATGTTTTTAAGGGGTGTTTGGGATTGTTCTTTCAACCTGATTTTTTTATTATTGTGTTTTGAAATCACAAAAAATCTATTTTGAGTGTTTGGTAAAAAATTAATAAAAAATGATTTTTTTACCTTTTGTAGAGATCAAAACGTGATAATCCAAAAGTAGGTCACCCTTACTGCAGGAAAACAGGATTCTATAAAAACTGATTTTTTACGTTTTGTAGAGATCAAAACGTTAATATATATATATATATATATAGGAATAAGTTAAAATGAGAACCACCTCGAGTTGTAAGAACCAGCGAGAACCACCCCCGCGGGGGGCCGTTGACCACGAAATTTTTTTTACACCTAGATCCGTATATTTTAACACGGGGGGTAAATTTTGGGTTCAAACGGCGCGCCCGAGGGGGTAGTTTTTTACGCCCAAAGTTTGGTAAAAAAAAAGAAAAATTAAAAAAACCCAAACTTTGGGCGTAAAAAACTACCCCCTCGGGCGCGCCGTTTGAACCCAAAATTTACCCCCCGTGTTAAAATATACGGATCTAGGTGTAAAAAAAATTTCGTGGTCAACGGCCCCTCGCGGGGGTGGTTCTCGCTGGTTCTTACAACTCGAGGTGGTTCTCATTTTAACCTTCCCCTATATATATATATATATAGGATTAGGTTCAAACGTGAACAAAATCCCAAGAGTGAACTGCGTGAACTGATCTGGGCCCTTGATTTTTATGATCTTGAGATTTTAATTGAGTGGCATGATGGTAATTATTTGTTTTATTTATACCATTTAATTAAATACACAAGGGTATGATGGTAATTACACAATAAAAAAATTCAAATAGGAAACCTAAATTGTTTCCATTATTTAAAATCTAATCAAATCCATTCCCAATTGATTCTACACGTCAACAATCACCTCCACAATTCATATGGCTGATTATTAGATTTTGGGTTTTCTTTATTCCAATCAATTTATAAGGTATCAAACATCCACCACCACCATTTACATCTCACCCATAACCGCCAAGAACAATATCTCCGAACACTCACCACTACCATTGACGTGCAACGAAACGCCAATAATTTTCTCTCCGAACACCCACCACGGCCATTTGCATCCACCGGTAACCGCAAACAACAATCCGCCGCAATTCTTATTTGCCTTCATATTCGCCTTCATATTCCACTTTTACCGTCCTTTAATTCATTCTGTTCGTCCCTTATTTGGCAAATTATTTCATTGTTTTCATGTGTATTTTATATTTGGGTAAGTTTTCAATTTCATCGTTTCATGGTTTGCTATGGATTAATTCAATACCATTTTTATTGTTTGGTTTTTTGTTTTTTGTGGATTAATTCAATACCTTTTTTTTGTTGTTTGGTTTTTTGTTTGTATGGATTAATTCAATACCAATTCCATCGTTTTATGGTTTGCTGTGGAAACATTGTTCCCTATTTATACTAATCGAAGGGTTGTGAAAACGTTGTTCTCTATTTATACCAATTATTTGATTTTGCCTTGTTTTTAACGCGATGTACACATGTGTATTCTGATTTTTTTTAATGCGATGTACACATGTGTATTCTGATTTTGCTCTAATTTTAACCCAATGTACACATGTGTATAGCGCCCGCTTTTGTAATATCTCATATTTTTTTGTGTATTGAATGTGTAAAGTTCTTGATGTACACTTGTGAATTATGCAAAGTATTAGTTGCTGAGTTTTTTTGTGCTATTATAGGAGATGTCGTTAACGAGAAAAGTGGAGATGGAAGGTCGATAAGGATGATTCACGTATGAGGTCGATAAGGATGATTCAGCATACAACGTGGCGAATAGTTGTAAAAGATTATGTTTTTTTGTTTTTTCGATTATGTTGGGTTTATTGTTTTTACGAAACTGGAATTTGTAATTATATGTTTTTGTTTGGTTTGGAAAACAGTATAGAACTTGTAATTTGTTAAATATAAAATAGTTTTACAGGTATTGTTTCTATGTATGTATTATGTAGGCATGTAGCTAATTACACATATATAATTACAATCCTACCCTTAACAACTAAAAAGGAAATCAAGGGTCCAGATCTGTTCACGCAGTTCACTCTTGGGAGGTTGTTCACGCTGGAACCCTACCCTATATATATATATATATATATATATATATATATATGCCAAATACTCAAATAGTTGATTATATGATTATTGTGATATCAAACAACATAATCAAATCCAAACACTATCTTTCTGCAGCACGTTTTGTTACAGTTAATTATCTGATTCTGATTATTCAAAACGCATAATCTATTTTCAAAATTCAACCCAAACACCCTCTTAGTAAAACGTGATAACCCTATAAAGTTGTAATCAAGTTTAATTATTTTGAAGATGATTAGAGTATTATTATTAGAATATGTAAAATAGGAATCGTTACACATATTCCATCATCAATCAAGATTCAAGTATTTCTCTCCACAAGACACTTAGAAACCCAATGTTATCGTTTAAATATCTAATTTTGATACAAAGGTGTCGCCCTTTATTAAGATGAAGTCACCATGAATCCAAAGATTGGTAGAAGAATATAATTTCAAAGTTTATAGGGATCAATATCCAATTTAAATACAAACATAAACTAGATTAGATGTTAATAATGATATTATGTTACATTTTAATTGTGTGTATGTTCACGAATGAAGTCTAATCCGTATGCATGGTTGTGTCTTAATTGCACAATAAGGATGTCATCATAAGTTTGTATACGTCGTGTCTTAATTTGTAAGCCCTAGCCGCACTGCGGCAGAGCTTCCATCTAGTTAAAATAAAATAGAAAATAAATGCTAAATTCATTAATAAAAAACCATGTACAACGTCTTAAAACATTATATGAAGTATTAAATTTATTAATAATATACTATCATCAATTCTGGAATAGTCGGATGATTCATAAGTGGAACGTGAAATTAGAATCGGCTGTCGATTGGGATGATTTCGCAAAATGTCCCACGACGACATGTGACTAAATCCAATTTTATAGTAGTGCCTTCTCTACTCGATAAGGGCCTTCAAAGTTAATTGGCGGACCGAGCGATCGATTCACCAAAGTGATGACGGAATCGCTCTAACACCGATCTCCAAAATGCTTGAGTTTTAAGCACAATGTCTGTAACATCCGACCCCTTGCACCACCAATATTGTCCGCTTTGCCCTCGATGGGTTGCCCATCCAGGAACTCACGACTTTGTTTTCGGTTGCTCTGATGGAGACTTCCCAATACTACTCCCACTTGAGCACACTTAACTGTGGAGTTTTCATGTGCTCTACAGCCAAGTAAGCCCAAAACGCGTTGGTGATTCAAGAGGCGGGGAATGTCTTATGAACCAAGAATCTCTCGTGGCCACGACCGATGTGGGATTTGCCTAGGGTGTCACAATGGTCCATGTTAATCTTTCGGTGGTATCGGTATCGTTACAATGTCCCCCAGACCCGTTAACCCAAGTTGTGGCCAAGGCCACTTCTTGATCGCCGGTCCAAACTCTTCGTGCCATTGTTACGAGTTTTTTGTGAAAAAAAAAATTGAAGGAGATTTACTTGAGAGGGGGATATAGTTCTTTTTGGTTGTTTATACAAAGGAATAACAAAAAAAATAAATAAATTTGATTTAATATTTTAACGGCTAGATAAGCGTTTGAATTTGATATTGGCTCGGTAACGCACCCTTCCCGATCCAAAAGTAGTCACCGCTCGAGTGTTTTTCTTTTGCGGGCCCGATAAATGTGGGGAGGTGTTCCCGGGTATCCCGCTACACCTCGATTCTTGCGGAGTTTGCACTCCCCTTAACTGTTACCAAAATCGTCACTAATTTGGACTAAAAAATTCCAATACCAAAACCGTTTGGTCATATGGATTTGTATCATGATCGTTTATTCTACGTAAATTTCATTCTAGAAAATCGATTCGTTCCAAAATATTTTCGAATTCCATAAATTCGATTTAAAACCATATTAATTGATTCATACATATTGTTGTCCAATTTTATAAAATTGATTTGTAAAGACACAAAACATAGTGCTTGTCGAGGGATTGAAGAAAGGGGTACTTTTTGTCTATTTTTACACTCGGCTTCTCCTTGTAAATTTACAAACTAAACACCTTTGGAGTATCATATTGATATTGGAATGTTTATCTTAATCCAAATAATAAAACTCAAAAACACATTTATTCCGAAAATTTGTACACCTTCTAAAAATATCTTACATTCAAACTAAAAAAAATTATAATAATAAAATGTTCGTTTTTATATGTATTTTTTTTAAATGTTAACGTATGAAAGAATTATTACCATTTAAGAATCTTAGAGATAGTTCAAAAATTATGCAACACTTGTTTTCATTTACATTTTTTTGAACGGTGAACTTCATGCATAAGGTTACAAGACTCTCCAAAACGGAGAGCCCTGCATTGCCCAACTCTGGTCAGGCTATGTTATCTTAATCGGACCCACTGTGGGCTTCAAAGTTTGGCTTTTTTGGGCGTTCGCCCGGGAAACCATATCGCCGGCTGCCACTTGACAGTTTTTGTGCCATCACAAGAGCATAACTCTCTGGCGTAACACACGGTGGGACGAAAACCCGATTGGGCTCGGGAATCAAACTAACAACCTTACACAAGGACTAGTTCAAATCCTCCATTGCCTATATCCACTCCATATAACACAACTAAGAATTAAACTTGAGTCTCCATTGAAAAACGCAAGTGTCTTACCCTTAGACCACAACTAGAGAGATGTTTTCATTTACATGATTGTTTGATTTAGAAACCATCTAGTTTCAATCATTAAATTGTTAGATCAGTGTCGTATGTTATCTTCTATATTTTGCATGTTTTTTTATATTTTCAACAACTACAATATTTAAAGTGGGTGGGAATAGTGCCGCCTTTTATTGGGTCACATGGGCGGCAACTTCAATAGTGCCAGACAGCTGCCTGACACTCCCCCGTTGGCCCAACAAATTAACGTTTTTATCCCGCTTTAAAACTATGATTTTGTCATCAGTTCAAAATTATGTTTTTACCCCCACTTAAAAACAAATTTACGTTTTTGCTCCCAGCTAAAAATTTCAATTTTTCCCTGTGTTCAAAATTACGTCTTTGCCCCGTTTAAATTTACAGTTTTGCCATTAGTTTTTTTTTTTCCCATTATAATTAGGATTTTGCCATCAGTTCAAAGTTATGTTTTCTCCCCGACTTAAAAATAAATTTATGCCTTTGCTCCCAGCTAAAAATTTCAATTTTGTCCTCGGTTTAAAATTACGATTTTGCCCCGTTTAAATTTACACTTTTGCCATCATTTTTTTTTCTCACAGTCAGGTTACAATTTTGCCCTCAAATTAAATTTACATTTTCTCAACCTTTTTTTTTGTTTCTTTGGGTAAATTACAAATTTGCCCCCAGTGTAAAATTACAGTGGAAAGAAAGCAACAATACTTCGTGAACCAAAATGAAATAACTAAAACAGTTACCAATGGGGTGGTGGTTCATTGACAAAGACAAAGCCTTTAAAACACCTAGGTTGGGAAGGGGAAGGTCTTGGGTTCAAGTCTCATAGACGACGGAGATTAAAGAAATTAGTCGTTAAAAAAAAACAGTTAATTTTATTTTAATTTAAAATGCTTCAAAATTGGAGCCAGGAGTTGTCGCCCCTTGGACCCTGGGCCTCCTTGGAAACCCCATTGCTTAGGGGTTCGCCCTGAAAACTGATTAGGTTCAAAGAGATGTCTTGCGTACATTTCGTTGGCTATTCAAAAAAAAAAAAAAAAAAAAAAAAAAAAAAAAAAAAAAAAAAAAGTATTGCGTACATATTCATTGTTCATGTGTAAAACAAAAACCACATAATGATTTCTTTTTCTTTCTTCTTTTTTTGTATTTTTGTATTTTTGTTATAAGTTCATACTCTGTTAAGCAAGACCAAAAATCACACATACAAAATTCAGATGACCACACATGACACACTAGATCATTTATATATTAGTTGAAACTAGAAAATATATCATTCTTTACAAAATTTTATGATATTTAGAAAGAAAAATAAATTCACTTCATAATCATTTAGGGGTTGTCATCTTTGGACAGGACATAAAACTGACATGCAAAAATTTCGGTTTTAGATTGATCCGTTAGTCTAACTTCATGTTAGGGTTGGTTTGTTTCAAAACGATGTGTCAATGATAACGAACCAGGCCACTAAGGCTTTGGCCTAGTGGTAGAGGGAAAACCCTCTAGGTGTTTGGATAGGAGAGATCATGGGTTCAATACCTGGAAGTGAACGTTTAGCTGTTCAAAAAAAAAAAAATGATAACGAACCAGAAAAAAAAAAAACAAAAAGTTGATTTAAACTTGTGACATATTCCTACAAAGATATTCAGGCCTTCAATGAATGAAAGAAATTCAATCTGCAAGGGATACTAAGATATAGATATAAATATATACATACTGTAATGATCATCTATACATTTATGGCTGAATATACATGTCATGTCCAAGCCTCTTTCTAGTATGTAAACACATACAGATAAAACATGTGTATATATCTTTGATACATTGAATCAAGTTGAGCAAGAATCATGCAAACAACCATCAAACTTTTGATCGTCAACAACGTTATAATACAAGGAAGATAGTCTGTTGTCAAACTTGGAAACGACTTTATGAACAGCTAATCCACAGTAGCGCTTCCCGATCCTAGCAATGCACATGTCTATGATCTTCTTGAACATGTTGTCTCCTTTGATTAATGGTTGTTCAACAAACTCAGTCAAAGCCATCCACTACGCAACAAAAAAGATATTAGATATTTGATTCTCATGTCTGCTTGTGCAGATATTTAATTCATAGACAAAATTAGGGGCATCAAACTGTCAATTCGTGTTGCGTTGAATAGTTGAACCCGAATATGACTCATGTTTTTTATTCGTATCAAAGACGCCAGGCCTAACCTAGGGACATTTAAAATCGTGTAACCCAAACACGACTCATATATTTAAACGAGTCAAACAGGTTGACATGTAGTAATCAAGTTGCAAACATGTTAAAAGGCTTGGCGGGTCGACGTGTATAATTAAATACGTCAACCCAAATACGACCCGTTTATTAAACGTGTTAGATATGATAGCCCAAACCTGACTATTTTCGTGTCGTGTCAAAAACCAACACCTCTAGACAAAATCTACCGTTTTACCTTGGCTGCTTGAACTTCAAGATCATCGGTCTTGATCTCACTTGAAACTGGTCTCAACATGCAGATGAAGAACAGGTCCGATTTTTCAAAAGCCACGTTATGCGCGTGCCTAAAAGCTATAACTTCCAAGAATTCGGTATCAATCTGAAAAACAATATGCAGCGAAAAAGGTTAGACTTTGATTCAGCTGATACTACAATACATCATCGATTCATCGTTAATCATGGATTCTTACCCCCGTCTCCTCTTTCACTTCTCTTATAGCTCCTGTGAAAATCTCCTCTGACTGGTCAACACCAAAACGGAATTTTTTATAAATATGTTATATGGGTTATGTAGAAATTAAATCAGATTAGTTATACCAATGCACACCTCAAGAATGAAGCCCGTTGGTAGCTTCCAAAGCCCGGCAAGCTCGGGTGCACAGTGTTTCTCTTGAACCACAAGAACCTGCACACCGACATTTTTTTTTCTTAAAAAAACTTGTACAAATTCATGAGTAGAATGTCACTTTACATGTAACTATACATATATATATACCTCGTTCTTGTCATTCATCACGAAACCACCGACTCCTACTTGATGGGAAGCATTGGCAGGAAGCATACATGGTTCATTAGGAATCCAATATGTCATCATAACGTATCCTGTTTCAGCGTGATGGTATTGAAACCCTTCCTATAACAAATATATCGCTCGTTTAATTCAATTTAAAAATAAAAATAAGAATTTATAATCTAAGAACATCTAATCATCAAGATTAATAAAAGGCAGAAGCTATACCCTTACTGCTATAGGAACAAGATCACATTTTTCTACAGGCAACTTTAGCCAAATTCCCTTTTTACCCTGCAATTAGAATAAAAAAACATATTAATTTCCTGTGACAAAAGGATATCTTGGAAATAAGTTGTATCAGCAAAACATTAGCAATTTAGCATTAGTATATGAACAAACTTCACCTCTGTCCTCCAAACCGAAACAGACGACCGAAGGATAGACGCAAACACATTAGTCTCAAACGGTAGCTTCTCCGGATTCACAACAACACCACCATACTCATCATCAAATGCATCAAGAACTCGTTTTTCCTTAAACAAACTCGGGTTCGAGCTTGACCCATCATATCTATATGAACAATCTCCCACCTCATATGCATCTTGCCCAACAAAACTAACACCCCCTTGAGAATTACCTATAAAACAAATCATTTCAACAATCAATGCCCAGTTCACCAATTCAATTTCCCATCACAAGATTTAATAAAATCCTAAAAATGCACACAATCTTTCAAACTTCAACAAATTAATCAACATTTAACAATATGTTCAAAGATAAACATTGCAGCAAAATGATACCTTTGTAAACCTTAAGAGCACCAATCTTGCAGTTGGGAGTGGAGAAAGACAACATGGGACCAATCAAATTTGACACAAAAACTGATTTTGTATAAAGCATTTTCAAATCCATGACTAAATTTCAAAGTATTATTCCAATCTACACCACAAAACAAGCCCCCAAAACCCTACTTATACCCAGAAATATGTCACACTACATAATCTTTAAAAAATAAAGTGAGAATCTTGATGAAAACAATGGGAGTTCTTGGGGATTATCAATATCGGAGGAAACTAAAGATTGTGTACAGATAACCAATCGGCAAGTAGTGTAAATCAACCAGTGAAGAAACAAGAAAATGGGTTTATAAAAATCAGATTTTTTTTTAGTTAAAAAGGGGAAGTGTGAGTGTTGGATTAAAAGCAGATCATGGTGGTATATTATATATATGATTTTTATATTATACATACAACTACAAGTGAAGAAACATGAAATCATTTTATCCACCCATAACTTGTGGGTTTGTTGGGCACGCATTACACGTGCAAGTTCTCACATCACATAAAAAAAAATATCTATAATAAAAAAAAAATTTGTACAAATATCTATCATATATCATAAATTGACCAAAAATTAGGAAACGGTCATAAATCGACCAAATAAAGTCATTATTAAATATCGGTTAATGATCCTTTTGTTTTCGGTCGATGAGCTTTGCCCAATTTCCAGCAAGGTTTGTTGATAACTTTAGAGAGTATGTAGTCTATTGTAAGGAGTTATCAAGTTTTAAATACAGACATGACTGGGTCAGAGATGTCCTATGTGATGTGTTTAAGCGGGCTAGAATCCCTGAAAAAAAAGGAGGCTCCTGTGAAGTTTCTGACAGACTCACTTGAAGGGAGGTCCACTATGCGGTCGGTGGATGTTCTTGTTTTCGGTTGGGCGGGAGGGAAGTACGCTTGTGTGGACCTTACCGGAGTATCCCCTTATTAGGCTCAGGGAAACCTGTTTCGTGGCTGTTCGAGTTGTGTTGAAGGCAGAATCAGGGAAAGCTGTTAAGCATGAAAATGCTTGTGCTCAGAATCAACATGTCTTCATTCTCTTTACCTTTGATACCTTTGGTTCCCTTGCTCCTGAAGTCGTTGGGTTTTTGGACATGGTTCAGAGGGTCGTGCATAGCAATTTCTCCACATCAAGGAACCAAAATTTTATTTTCGGTAGAATTCGATTTGCTATTCAAAAGGAGGCGGCACAACTTATTGTCCGTTTACCTGTCATACTTATGTAGTTTTTTCTATCGAAAATAAAATTAATGGTTCTAATTTAAAATATTGAATAGATCATTAATATTTGTGAAATTTGACCGCTAAAAACACTTACGTCATATGTCTCAAAATTATTATAGTGCTGTAATAATCAAATTGGGCAAAGCTCGTATTCAAAAGAATCTTTTTCTGTATGTGAGTGTAAATATATTAACATGTGAAGTTAGCAAGTTTATTCCGGTGGCAACCCTTGTCTATTTAAAATTATAAATTGGCTCCACTAGGTGGATTTTAAACGGATAATGTTATATCCTTTTTATCCTAATTGGCTGTCATCTGTCTGTTTGTTATTTGTCCTAGTTCAATGACGACCAATACATTCTATGACACCTCATAAGAATATAAATTATGTGTTTTTCTATTCTTGAACCCTTAAAGAAAACTATCCATATGCATATATTATTTGTACAAGCCTCATTATTCTTTGTTTTTTAATTGTAGATGGTATACTTAATTTGGGTAGACAAATTTAGCTCATGTCCACTAATGATTAACCTATTAATTAAGGGTTTTAATTTTGGGGTATATGGGTTCTCCCTTCTATCTAATAGGATATTAGGTACATTTCTTAGATGTTGATTAGAAATCTTTCAGAAAAAGATTAGTCTATTAATGTAAGAATCGTTTGCATATAAAATAAAGGCAAATTGGATTTAAATAATCATAACTTTCTCAATTTGGCCGATAATAATCTCAGCTCAGTTATTGGCCGATAATAATCCGAACTGGTTCATTTTTTGCCGATAATAGTCCGCCGTTAAAAACAGCTTAACACAGTTAGGCTTTTTTTTCCGAATTACAAACCAATGTTTTATGGATTTTGATCAGAATGAGGGTACAAGTCGATTTATGTAAAACTTACCTCGAAACGGTGCTTCAAACAACTTGATTTTTGTTAATTGAAGTTTAAACATCCGAATTGAAGCACCATTTCGGTCGTTTGGAGCAGTATTTCGAGGTAAATTTTACATCAATCAACTTGTATCCTCGTTCTAATCAAAAGCCCTAAAACATCGGTTTGTAATTCAGAAAAAAACTTAACTCCGTTAAGCTATATTTAACGCAGACTATTATCGGCCAAAAGTGCACCAGCTCGGATTATTATCGGCCGATAACTGAGTTAGGATTATTATCGGCCAAATTCAGAAAGTTGGGATTATTTAAATCCAATTTACCTAAAATAAATAAGTACACTTTTATTTAAAAAAAGCACAATAAAAATTTGAGAGGAAAACAATAAATTACAAAACTATTATAACTTATATAAGTATAAGAACAGTAAGAAAAGAAAACTAAACAAAAAAAAGTATAAGCATAAAAACAATAAGAAAAGAAAATTAAACAAAAAAAAGTTACTGGATGAGGATCGTGTTAGACATGGGCTTAAAACAAATTTCAAGTCTTCCGGATGAACTTGTTTGTTTCCATGATACAACAGTCCAAGCAGTTCAACTGTCGTAAAAGACCACGAAAACCAAAGATATACCTGAAAAAATACGTATAAGATAGAGAGAGTTGGAATGCTTTTTGTTTCGCTATGTGTTTCAAGGTGTGTTTAGACTTTAGATACTAAAACCAAGGGGTATGGGGCTCGTCCCCCCCCCCCCCCCCCCCCCGCCTTTTGGGCCGTCGCACACCGCCCCCAAGGGCCCGTTTCGGCACTTCCGGCGGAAAAGAGACGTTGGAGACGGGGCGATTTTTTGAATGGGTGGGCCCCCTAACGGTAACTTTCAACATTTATAAAAAAAAAAAAATCACCCTACCACTATAAATTAAACCACTTTTCACCCCACTTTTTTACCAAATACTTCCACTTTTCTCCCAATTTTATAAAAAATCCTCTCCCAACCTTAAAAAAATTATGGATCCCTACAACCTAAATAATCCCAACTCAAGTTCACACCCGTTTTCGTCACCCGGCTACACACCTGTAATGGACAACTCTTTTGCGGGTTACCAACAAATGCCCAACGCTTTCAACCAACGAAACCAATACCCGTTCAACCCAATGCAAATGCAACAACCCAACAAGCCGTTCAACCCATATCAAATGCAGCAACTAATGCAAAACCCGCTAAATATGACATATCAACCACCGCCACAAGCACATCCAACACAAATCGAGGAACAAGATGATGATGTAGAGGTTGTGCCAGAAACGCAACCTGAACCTTCAAAAAAGAAAAATACAAAGGGAAAGGGAAATGGTAAAAAAGAAGACGCTGCCGCCAAACAACAACAAAATTGGACAAAAATTGAGGAAGAGGCGTTGGCGAAGGCATATATTAACTCTTCAACGTCTCCTATAATCAGTAAAATATTATTTGTACATTATATTATTATTGTTATTAAATATTTATTTGTACACTATATACAAAGGGAAAGGGTAAAAAAGAAGACGCAGCCGCCAAACAACAACAAAATTGGACAAAAATTGAGGAAGAGGCGTTGGCGAAGCCATATATTAACTCTTCAACGTCTCCTATAATCGGTAAAATATTATTTCTACATTATATTATTATTGTTATTAAATATTTATTTGTACACTATATTTTTCTAACAAAATATTATTATTATTGTTACTAACTTGTAGGTAACAATCAACAAAGCGATGGGTTTTGGCAAGAAACCCTTGATATATTCCACGCGCTTATTGAACAAGGAGAGTACAGAACCATTGATTCTATCAGCTCCAAGTGGCGCAAGATGAATACGTTGATCCAACGCTTTTGTGGGTTTTATAACACAACGCTCGCCAACAAACTGAGTGGGTGGAACCACGAAAATGTTTTCAATGAAGCGTTGCGTTTATACGAAAATGAGAACAAAACTTCTTTCACACATGTCCGTGCTTGGCAAGTCGTAAAGGATCAACCAAAATGGAAGGGAACTCGAAATGAGGTTGCAAGCGCGAAACGAGCAACGAAACGATCTAAAACTTCCGAGTCAGGAAGTTATAGCGTTGGAGGCTCAACCGGTCGTTGCCAAATAAATATCAATGACGAGCCCGACTATGAGGAGGAGCCGATTGAAGATGGAGAACGTCCCCCAGGAAGGGACAAAAGTAAAAAGATAGCGGCTGAAAAAAAGAAACAAGCCGCATCATGAAGTGATGGTGGTTCGAAGTTGGAAGGTATTATGGCCGAGTTGAAAGCATTCAACCAAACCTTTACCGAGACGCAAACCGATAAGGTAAAGATGAAAAAAAACTAGCCGAGGAGAAGCAAAAGAAGCAACAAGAAGCGCAGGAGTTGGAGGAATGGAAAATAATGACCACCGACCTTAGCGAATATCCACCGGAATACCGTCTCATTTTATAAATGATGAAGGAAAAAATTAGGAAAAATGGAGTGGGGGAGTGTAGTTTTTTTAAAATGTAACTTTAGGTTTTTTTAAGTGTTTTTTTTTAATTTAAATGTAACTTTATGTTGTTGTTTTTTTTTAGGTTTTATTTAAATGTAACTTTTTTATTTTTATTTACTTTGTTTTCATTAATTAATTAAATCAAATAAATAATAATAAAAAATGGAGGAGGAGCATCAACCACACCCTTGGGTAGTCTCCAAGAGGATGCTCCTCCACCAATGCTTATGTGGCGCCTATGTGGCGGATAGTCTCTTTGGAGACTATCCTCTCCATACCCCATGGTCTAAGAAACACTTCGTATTTACACATGAAATCAAGATGAAATATGTATGCAAGGTTTAAACAAAAAACTAAATGTCATAAAATGCCTTCAATATAATTTCTTGTGCTTTAAAGACCTTTAACCAGAGAGTGTTGTCTGTTTCAGTTTAAACAAATAAACAACTAGCCAATGATCTCTTGAGAGATGCATGTTCGACTCCCACTTGATGCAGAGTGAGGCACTGGTGGGCAATGATAGGAGACCCAGGGAAACCTGGGTTGGATCCTTGAGCCAAATGAGTTTTACCGGTAATTTCACCGTCGTGCCTACGGGTGGGTGGGTTACCAGATTTCCCCCGGAATTGGTGGTGGACTCGGGTTACTCTCGGAGTACTCCGTTTGTCCAGTGGGTGCCCCGAGAGTCGGGATTGAGTTTGTTGGCCGTTAAAAAAAAACAACTAAACAACTGGATTAAAATGATTGGTGTGGAACTGTTGGTCAATAAAACAACTGATGGAAAGTGGGTCGGGCCAATTTGCTAGTTAGGAGACAACTGATGGCTCGAACCAAAAATTGTTGTGGCTAGAACCATTGTTAGCTTGAACCGGCAAGTGTTTGAGTTTGACCTGAACCATTGCTGACCTAGTTAGCTGTTGATGATGTCAGCAAGTGTTGTTGCTGACATCATCAATGGTTTGTGACCCAGTTCACGGACCTGACCCACGCACCTAACCAGACCCATGTCACTCGAACTAGCGTTCAAAAATACAAAGGCGGCTTGTGGCGTTCATACGCATGTCTGCTAGTGCGAGTTAAGGGTTCGCGAATCCACTCGAATGGGGTTCTACGAAACAATAAGGAATAAGAATTCACGCATGGATACCACTCTGTTTTTGTTTATTCCTCATTCCTCATATGTGGGACAAGTACCTACATTTTTACATCTTTCCTATGTTCAAATCCCAATTTTGAGTATAAATATCTCATTCATCTTAACTTCAATTTACACATGCCAATGACCTCTAGCTCAAGTGGTAGGAGTGCTTGAGTTCTTCTTTGAAGACTCAAGTTCAATTCCCATTTGGTGCAAAAATGGAGTGAGGCACTGGTGGGCAGTGATAGGAGACCCAGGAAAATCTGGGTTCGTTCCTTTAGCCAAACGGGTTTTACTGGTAATTTACCGTCGTGCCTACGGGCGGGTGGGTTACCAGGTTTTCCCCGGAATTGGTGGTGGACGACTCGGGTTACTCTCGAAGTACTCCGTTTGTCCAATGGGTGCCCCGAGAGTACTCGGGATTGATTTGTTGGTCGTTCAAAAAAAAAACTTCAATTTACGCATAGTTTGGTTCGTTGTAAAGCACTCATAACATACGACACAAACCCATAAAAAGTACTTATATTAACCAAGGTTAATATAAATATATTTGTCCAAACTTTCAAAAAATTACACATAACACTTTAATAAAAATAATCACATTTTCACTAATTTTTTGAAGGGATATTGGATTTTAATAATCCTAAGTTTCACCTGTTGGCCGATAATAATCCCAACTTTAAAAATTCCCTCCAATAATCTCAACTTGTAAAAGTTTGGCCGCCATTGATGTCCGTGCCCACCGTCAAACCAAGGTACTTAAACGGGAAACTTCCCGCCTGACATTCCACAATCGAGGCCCTATTATTAACCTCCGTCGAGCCCACTCCGATTACGTATAAGTTAGACTTCATCATGTTTATTTTGAGCCCAGAGCATTTGTGAAATACCCAGAGAATGCGAACCACGTTATTAATATTTGATCTAGAGCACTCCCTCAAGATGATAGCATCATCCACATAAAATAAATGAGAAACACACGGACCATTATTAGGCGTTTGGATACTGTTGGAACCTGAAGGTTTATTCATGTAGGTTAGCATAGTTTGAGGGTTGATTATGTTTATGTTTGGTTTACATGTTTGGGCCGGTTATGTTAGTGTTTGGGTTAGTGGTCTTGTGTCGCAATGGGCTTAGGTTAGTGGCCTAGTCGTTTTGTATTTAAGCATATTTTACCTCATTGTTTGAGGTTGTTGATAAGTTGATTTGTGGCGACACAAGAGAGACAAAGAGTGAAGGTTGCGAGTTCCTTTGCTAGATCTTGTATCAGTCTACGTTTATCGTTGAATGCAAGAATCTATTGGTTTGTGATTTCTATTATTCTCAACTATTGTTCTTTATTATCATTATTTAATCTTGAATCGTCTTGTGATTGATTTCCGCACTTTCACAAGATATTGTTGATATCATTGATTGATCCTGCAAGGGTTTTACAATTGGTATCAGAGCTAAGAAACCATTCTTGGTTCGGTTTTGATATCAATCAGATTCAAGATTAAACAGTTATTACTAATCTGGTTTGTGGTGATTGTTTTTGCAGTGAAAGGAACTAGTTTTACCGATCTGTTTTGGATCTGTTCTTGGTGATTTTGTTAAAAAATTGTTACTGATTTGGATCGTATAATTTTCAGAAATCTGTTTGCTGATTGTTCGGAGCTGATTGAAGAAAATTCAAAGATCTCAAATCTTTGAATTTTGGAAGTGCTGGAAATCCGGGATTACGAGTCAACAGTTCTTATCTCTTATCTGTTTTGCAGGTTCCGACTCGCAACCATCTCTGTTGCGGTTCATCACGTTCTGGTTACGACTCGCAACCATCATTATTGCGGTTCATCACGTTTTGGTTTCGACTCGCATTCACCACGGTTTCGGTTCATCCTGTTTCAGTTGCGACTCGCAACCAGTAGTCAAGTCTCCACTCGCAACCGAAGTTGTTACGACTCGCAACCTTGGTTTCGGCTCATCCTGTTTTAGTTACGACTCGCAACCACAGCAGTTTCAACCCAGCTGTTACAACTCGCAACGACACTGATTTACGGACATTTGAACTGTTGACTTTTGGACTTAAAACAAAAATCAATTAATTAATTAACTAATTAATTAAACATGTCGTCAAACAACAGTGAATTGACTACCCTTAAAGAACAACAAGAATTGGATTCAAAGCTTGGTACCACAACACGCATTCCTAGGTTAACTGATGCTAATGACTTTCCTGAGTGGAAGTGGCGCTTTGAAAAACATCTGAAGGTTAAGGATTATAAGCTGTGGCGAAGTATTTTGCGAGGTCCTAGGGAAATTATGATGGAAAGCTCAACTGAACCAGGTCTTAAGGTAAAGAAACCTAAGGATCAGTACACTGAAGAGGATTTGCTCATTGTTGAAGAAGATGATCGAGCTCTCTCCTACTTAACCATGGGTTTGGGTCCTGATATTGCTGTTGGTTTTCGCACCTGCAAATCTGCCAAAGAATTGTGGGAGTCTCTGATAGAAGTATATGAAGGAAACGAAGATATGAAAGAGAGTCGAAGAAATTTGCTGCAACAAAACTTCAACAACTTCAACCATATTTATGGTGAAACGGTAGACAATCAGATTCAGAGGTTTGTGAAGCTGATCACCCAAATGCAAATGGAAGAAATTCATACAACTAATGCATCAACAAATCGCCAACTTCTTAATGCACTACCAAAGAGTTGGGATCATCATGTTGCTATGATCAAGAAGACTAAAGATCTCGCTAGATGCACTCTGTCAGAGATGATCTCTCACATTAAGGCATGCGAACTGGATGATAAGCAAAGAGAAACAAATTACAAGAACAGTATGCTAGCAGCTGGTTTCTCAATTGCTCCCGTTTCTTCTAATAACAGCAACACAGCATTATTGTCTCAAGGTGGTTTTCAGATGTTTCGAAATACTTCATCCACTACTCCAACCTCAGCAAAGGTGCACTCATCTGGATCCTCTAATCAAGTCGTCTCTCCAGCTTCTCCTGCTTCAATACCAAATTCTGGAAATGTCTCTACTGCTGCTTCTGCTTCCGCTGCTAACAACGAAATGATAGCTTTCTTTGCTAAACAATCAAAGGAAAACTTGGATATCGCAGCTTCAGTGATCAACTGTCTGAATGCTTTTATTGCAGGAAAACTTGACCCACCAAAGTGGTGTCCTGATGATCTGAAACAGATTCATCCAGATGATGTTGAAGAAATGGACATCACCTGGCAGATGGCGATGGCAGCTTTCAGAGCCCAAAAGTTTGTGAAAAGAACAGGTAAAAACAGGTGGGGAAATGCATGGAATGGAGCTGCTAAAGTGCCCTTTAATCTTCGTTGCTTCAACTGTCATGAGGAAGGACACTATGCTCGAAACTGCCCGAAACCACTTATAAACAGAGATCAAACTCCTGCAACTCCTGCCCAACCTGCAACTCCTAATCGAGAAAGAGCTCTTGTAACCACTACAAGTATAGCAGATGCTGCTGCTTCTGGAAGTCCACCTCCGCAAGGATTAGCTCAAGCACTGGTGGTTCAGCCCAACCTCAACTTTGATTGGACTTCAGAAATTGAGCGTCTGAACATATCAGCTCCAGAGAATCAAAATGATACATCCAATTTTGCTTTCATGACTTCAAGCGACAATAGCCCAAAGCCAGAGGAAGAGACTGTAGCTGATGATTTTGCATTCATGACTCAAATTCTTTCAGCTCCTGTTAAAGGTCTCACCAAAGAAGAGGTAATTTCTGTTTTCTGTACTCCTGAGTGTAGGGAAAGGGTTGAGGCTTACAGAATACACAACGCTGAGCTCATTCAAGATTATAATGACATAAAAAATAAAAATTTTACTTTGTCTAAAAATGAGAAGCTTTATAAAGAAAAGATTGAAGCTCAGCGAAAAGACATCATCAAGCTAAAGGATGATGTAAGTGTAAAAACAGCCCATTTCCTAGAAGCTCAAGAAAAGGTATGCATTTTAACTAAGGAACTGGAAGATATTCAAAACAGATATCAAATTAATGAATTAAATATCAAGAAGTTTGATTCTTCCAGTAAATTGGTTAAAAATCTTTGTGATCAACAACTTGCATACAAGGAAAAGAAAGGGTGTGGTTTGGGTTTTAATAAGGCTCCTCCTCCTTATAATGACAATTATACTTATTTACCTATGACTGAGGAGGAGATGACTAATGAAAGTAAAATGACTTATGGTCCCAAAAATAATAAGTCATCGTTCAATAACAGACCAATTGAGAAAAGGAATTCTGCTCCTATAAATTTTGTTCACAAAGGCACAATTGATCCTAATGTTTCATCTTCGTGTGCAGATGATAGCTCTGAAGTAAAGTGTGATGATGTTCATGGGAGTGAACCGGTTATTATTTCAAATGTTTCTGAACCATATTTTGAACATTATTCTGAACCAACTGAGTCGGACATTGCTTTTACTAGTTCTTTGTTTGCGTCGTTTTCAGCTTATGTTTCGTCTTGTGAGCCTGTTGTTTTGGGCAAAACTGATAATGTTTGTGTGGATGATTTGAACAATAAGTGTGGTGATGGTTGTTTTTCAACTAATGTTTGTGATCCTAACATCTCTAATGTTTCAGCTTGTGAAAATGTTACAGGTGAGGTCCCTCAGGATGCATTCAGTGAAACCACTGAAACGACTTCTCAAGAAAATCAAGAGTATCCTGATTCTTCTTCTGAATCTGTCTCAGTGGGTGTCCCTAATGTTGAATCTAGTGGGACCCCATTGGAAACTGTGTTAAATAATGAACCTGAATCTGTGTCACATGATAAATGCTCTGAGAAAATGCATATTGATGAAACTTCTTTAGGCTCAGAAAAAGAATCTGAATCAGTTTCACATGACAAATGCATTGAGGAAGAGCATATTGTTGAGACTTCTTCTTGTTCGGGAAGTGAACCTGAATCGGTTTCAGATGACAAATGCCTTGATAAAACGTATTTGGATGAAACTTGTACATGTTCAAATTCGGAATCAAGTTTAAGTAACAATGAAAGGGATGCTGATCTAAGAGAGAGATCATTAGAAGAAAAGTTGTCTAAAGAAAAACCACAAGTCAAACATGTTCAGAAAACTAAAACATCAAATCACACGAAATCAAGCAAACAGAGTCAAAATGTCAAGAATATTCAAAATGTGAAACGTCAAACATGTTTTAACTGTGGCATTGCTGGTCACATTGCCAGAAATTGTGGCAAACTCCCAAGGACACCGAACAAGAAAACATCAGAGCGAAATCAGAAGGTCACGTCTAATCGATATCATTGTTCGAAGTCCATGATGTCTGCAAAGACTAAGACAATGAAGAACAACTATCACAGGACTAGATCTTCTGATCAGGATTGGAATGCAGCCAAACGCTATAATCAATATCAGAATAGACAAACAAATTTTCAGCGAAATCGAAGTAATTCTTTTGGTAACGCTTATGAAAGTTTCAATTCTAACTGGTCAAGACAGTTTTGGAAACCTAAAGCTAATGGCATGCAATCCAATTCAATGAAATCATGTCATCAAAATGTCGCCAAAAGGGATGTTTCAAAATTTCTGAATAAAGATAATTTAGTGTGGCAAAGAGTGACATATATTGATGCACAAGGAAAACCCAGATCTACTATGGGCTGGGTTCCTAAATCTAACTAATCCCGCTAATCGTGCAGGAACAGCTGTGGAGGACTACCGTGCGCCTCTGGTACATGGATAGTGGCTGTTCCAAGCACATGACAGGAGACTTATCCCAACTGGAAAATGTCAAAGAGTTTAATGGTGGATATGTCTCATTTGCGGGAGGAGAGTCAGGCAGAATCACGTTAAAAGGAACTGTTTGAAACGGCGTCTTAAGTTTTGAAAATGTTAATTATGTTCCAGAACTGAAACACAATCTGTTAAGTATTTCGCAGATCTGTGATCGAGGGAATTCAGTTCATTTCACGAAGAAGGGATGTCATGTTCTTAAGCCTGGGATTGTTATTCCAGAAGACTGGTTCTTGATGACGGCTGAAAGGAAAGGTAATGCTTACGTCATTGATATGAACAAGAAACTGTGTGAAGAGATCACTTGTCTATTTTCGAAAATTTCGGAGCATGATGGTCTGTTGTGGCATCGTCGACTTGGGCATGTGAATATGAAAAATCTGAACCGTCTAGCTAAAGGTCAACTGGTACGTGATCTTCCAATCAAGGACTTCATGTTGGTGGAGAAATGTGTTGCTTGTGCGAAAGGAAAAGCTCATCGAAAACCTCATAAGATTAAACCAGTACTCTCGACAAAAGCTGTCCTCGAACTACTTCACATGGATCTTTTTGGTCCAGTGAATGTGCTGAGCATTGGGAAGAAAGCTTACTGTCTGGTAATCGTCGATGATTACTCTCGTTACACTTGGGTATATTTTCTCAGCCACAAAAATGAAACTGCTACCTTGGTAAAACAATTCATTACTTTGGCTGAAAATCAAGCGAGTACTAAGGTGAAGGTTATTCGATCAAACAATGGGACAGAATTCAAGAACGCTACTTTGGATACTTTCTGCATTGATAAGGGAATCGATCGTCAGTTCAGTGCGCCTCGAACTCCACAACAAAATGGAGTGGCTGAAAGAAGGAATCGTACTCTCATTGAAGCTGCGCGTACTATGCTGGCTGATTCAAAGCTTCCTAGCTTCTTTTGGGCTGAGGCAGTTAGCACGGCTTGTTATATCCAGAATCATGCTTTAGTAAACAAACGTCACATGAAAACCCCTTATGAGATTCTGGAAGGACATAAACCTTCGGTTTCACACTTTCGTATCTTTGGTTGTCCATGTGTATTATTACTAATGGACTCCAACGGAAAGTTTGAAGTCAAAGGTGACGAATGTTACTTTGTTGGATATGCGAAAGGCTCTGCTTATAGGGTATACAACAAAGTAACTAAAAAGGTCGTCGAGTCGTGCAACATTGAATGGCTTGAAGAGAATGCTACGGACGCTAGAGTTGGTCCAGAATGGTTATATGATTATTCTGCTCTGTTTAAATCATTTAACATTTTGTCAAGTGATGTTTCAGTTGCAGGTGTGTCTATTCCCAAACAACCATTGTCGTTTGAAGATATGGAAGACGAAGCACAGATGCAAGATAACGTGAGGCATCATACCATTGATCCACCGGGAATGGTGTTTACGCAACATCCTACACCAACTCCGACGGTCAATCGATCTCCTGAGGGTGCATCAACTAGTGACTCTGTTTTATTTCCTGAATCAATTCCTGAGGATTGTGTTGTCACTTCTCCTGTAGTTCACACTACTATAGCACCTAATGAGGGGGAGTCTAGCAACACCACCACTGAAGAGGAGACTGTACCTGATTTGGCCATACCTACGAGCGTTCAACGCAATCACCCAATCGAGAATGTGATTGGTCCTGTAAATGCAGGAATTTTGACCAGGAGTCAAACAGGAACCATTAACACTTGCTTATATTCTTGTTATCTTTCTCAAATTGAACCTAAAACTATTGATATAGCTTTGCAGGAACCTGGCTGGGTAGATGCTATGCACGAAGAGCTGAACCAGTTTGAAAAACTTGGAGTATGGAAGCTCGTTAAGTTGCCAACAGGAAAACGTAAGCTTGGAACTAGATGGGTATTTCGAAACAAGCAGGATTCTGCAGGAGTCATCGTTCGAAACAAAGCAAGGCTGGTGGTTCAGGGATTTAGACAAATTGAAGGACTGGATTATGATGAAGTATATGCTCCGGTTGCACGACTTGAAGCCATCCGGATCTTTTTGGCTTACGCGTCACACATGGGATTCACTGTTTATCAGATGGATGTCAAAACCGCGTTTCTCTATGGAGATGTGAAGGAAGAAATTTTTGTCGAGCAGCCACCAGGGTTCGTGCATCCAGATCATCCTGAATACGCTTACAAGTTAGACAAGGCGCTATACGGGTTACACCAGGCTCCTCGAGCTTGGTATGCCACACTAACAGAGCATCTGTTGGCTCATGGGTATACGCGTGGCACCATAGACCAGACTCTGTTTATCAAGAAGGTAGGACGTGATCAAATCTTGGTTCAAATCTATGTTGATGATATCATTTTCGGATCTACAAGTGAGGATCTTTGCAAGGAATTCGAGAGAGTTATGAAAAAGAAGTTTGAAATGAGTGCTCTGGGGGAAATGACACTGTTTTTGGGTCTACAAGTCAAGCAGAGTTCACAAGGAATTCTTATTCATCAAGGGAAGTATGTGGATGATGTGCTGGCAAAATTCAAATTCACGGACGCAAAGCCTGCTGAAACACCTATGGCAGAGAGACCACTATTGACTGAAGATGAAGAAGGAGAGTCTGTTAATCAACGTCAATATAGGTCAATGATCGGGTCATTGATGTATCTCACAGCTAGCCGTCCGGACATTATGTTTGCTGTTTGCAACTGTGCACGCTATCAGGCTAATCCTAAAACTTCTCATCTTACTGCTGTTAAAAGGATCTTTCGGTATCTTAAAGGCCGACCTCGGTTTGGCCTATGGTATCCGAGGGATTCCAATTTTGACTTGTTTGCTTTTTCTGACAGCAATTTTGGAGGTACTGACAGTGACAGGAAATCTACATCTGCGGGATGCCAATTTTTGGGTGATCGGCTCATTTCTTGGCAATGCAAGAAACAACAAACAGTGGCAATATCTACAGCTGAAGCCGAGTATGTTGCGGCTTCTGCTTCTTGTTCTCAAGTGGTGTGGATGCAACATCAATTGCAGGATTACGGTTTGACTTATTTCAACACTACTATTTACTGCGATAATGATGCTGCAATACAAATTGTTAGAAATCCTGTTTTTCACTCCAAAACCAAGCACATTGATATCAAAGTTCATTTTATTCGAGATTGCTTCGACAGAGGTCTTATTACACTTGAACAAATCGACACAGATGCAAATGCTGCCGATTTGTTCACCAAACCTGTCAGCAGCTCAAAATTCAGAGTGCTTGTGGATTTTCTGAAAATGATCCGTTTTACTGACTGAGCATGTTTTTGTTTTTCGTAGGTAAATTTGTTCATAAAGTTTTCTATTCTTAGGTAGTTTTTATTTATGCTCAAATTTAGGGGGAGAATTTTTGAAAAAAAAAAATAAAAAAAAAAATTGAAAAATTAAAAAAATACAAAAACATTGAAAAATTGAAAAAATTCAAAAAGAGGTGTGGCATGACTGGGAAATGAAATGATTTTACACATTATGGTTGAGGGCTGACTCATGTAAGACCAGTATCGAAATAGTTTGACTCTAGTATGATGTGTTGGTAGGCTCTATCCTTAAGACTGGAAACATTGGCTGTTTCGGTTTAGAACTAAAATTTGTACATGACCTCAGGAAAGAAAGTCACTTGGAATTAGCTCATTTCTATTTGAATGTCTGTATGTTGTCCCGATACACACAATTTTGGTCTGACTCTGAAATCTTCTCTGAAAAAGTCGTGTATCTCCTCTGCTGCATCCGGATATATGCTGACCTGGAGGTGCTAGGCAACGACAGCTTCTGCTGCATCCAGATACATGCTGACCTAGCTGTACGTTGTCGCTTTGTAGATCAATTAAACACCCGAAAGAGGCCCTCTAGTGCCCAAAAGAAACCCTATAAACCCATGTCAAATTGAGAAAAACTCATTTGATCCTGTATATTATACCATCTCTACTTAAGATCTATTCTGTTCTCTTCTCAACCTAGTCCCAGTTAAGATTTCAGAGATCTGGATTGGACTTGTGAAATATGTGGTAGGGAAGCTACTTGCATGATAGAGTGTGCTGTTATAATTCCGGGATTTGATTAGTATTTGTTTTGAGTGTTCATTGTTAAGATATCAAAATATGATAAATTGAGTTACAGGCAGTTATTTGGAAAAGGTCTAGGGAGATGAGTTTAAGGGGACAAATATACTGGCAATTGTCTAGATCATTCAGTAGTAGATCAGTGTTGATAAGTGAAGTCAAGCCTGAAACCTTGTGATTTGATCCCTGAGTATCTATGCAAATTTCCTTATTTTATTTTGTAAATATTTTTGTTATTTAATTTTTGTTTTTAGGTTTTATTTGCAAACATTGCTCAAAAGGTTTAATGGATAATTTTCATTAAAATTAAATAAGTTTTGAAATGGTTTTAAAAATTGATTGTTAAATCTGTTAAGTCAAGAGCCCAAATATGTCAAAGCCCAATTGGTTAAAGTTGAGCCCAAGAGTTACCAGCCCATGATGGCCCACAATCTGTTTTGTGGTATAAAAAGGATGGTTGCGAGTCGAGACCTCATTTCTCACTCGCAACCAAGCATTATTCTCTCTTTTTCTCTCAAGATTCCGGTGATCATCAAAAGTTCCGACTGATTTCCGGTTGCGACTCGCAATCTGCTTTGTTAATCATCAAGGTATAATGACGTCATTATTCAAGTTTTGCAGGAATTATGAATGTTTGTTGAAGATTCCGATGAAGTTTTGAAGATTCCGATGAAGATTTGAAGATTCTGATGATGTTTCTGATGAAGTGTTGAAGATGTTGACTCAAAATCAAGAACACTCAGGACTCGAAATCAGTGGTTACGAGTCGCAACCTCAAGATTGCGACTCATGGTTGCGACTCGTAGACAACTGGTTGCGACTCATGGTTGCGACTCAATGTTTGTTGGTTGCGACTCATGGTTGCGACTCGTAGACAACTTGTTGCGACTCATAGTTGCGACTCGAGACCTTTTGGTTGCGACTCATGGTCTCGAGTGAACAGTAACAGTGTTTGTTTTGGTTTTTATTTTTATCACTGTTATATTTGAAAGTTGGAAACTTATTTGATTTGTGTTATGTGCAGAAAATGGATTTAAAGTTTATATCTTCTCATAATCAAGTTGGATATTTAGCACCTCCACCAGAGAAACACAAGCAGATGTACACGTCATTGATGAAAGGCTTAAATAACTGTCGGATTGTTCATGCTCTTCGTGAGAATCCGGTTGTTTATGAAGATCTTATTCAAGCTTTTTGGAAGAGTGCTAAAGTAGAAGTCATTGATGGAAAGGGAGCTATAGTTGCTGAAATTCAAGAAAAGAAAGTTATAGTGACTGAGCAGATGATTAGAGAAGTGCTAAGATTTAATGATCAGGAAACAGATCCTATAGAACTTCCAGCTGGAGCAGTAGAAGCAATTTTGCCTCGTTTGAGCTATGAAGGAAAGTTTCCACCCTTGGTTAAGAAGTTTTTGCATCCATACTGGCGTCTGTTACTGCATATGTTTCTTTTGTGCATGACAGAGAATAGAGGGGGAATTGATCAGTTGAATACTACTCAGTCTGCTGCTGTGATTTGTGTAATTACAAATGAGTCGTTCAATTATTCAAGATATATTTTGGAAGCGATGAAAAGGAATGCAATTGGACTTCGAAAGGATAAGTTTCTGATGTATCCTAGATTTTTGCAGATGATTCTGAATGATAAATATCCAGAATTGAAGAGATCTGGTAATACGTTGGAATTGAAACCAATGGGTCCATCATGTTTTGGAGCACTTACTGTAAAGAAGGGTACAGAGAAGAAGTATGAAGGATTGATTCCTTTGGAGAAGTTTGGTCAGTTTGCAGAGACGGAAGATGTTCGTGAAAATCTAGAAATAGCACAATCTGTTTCAGTGCAAAGTGTATCTGCAAGTGCCATTGTTGCTGAAGAACATGATATTCGTATGGATGCTGAAGATCAGCCTGAGACAGAGATTTTAACAATAGACTCTGACGATGAAGGTGTTGAGATTATGTGTGATTCTGATGAAGATGAAGAGCTTCCTCCTGAAGCTGAAGTTAATACTGCTGTTTCTGCTGTTCCACCCGTGATTACTGCTGAAAGTTTGGCTTTGTTACTAAAATCTGTAACTGATAAGATGGGAAATCCTCCTTCTGATCTTTCAGTGTCAAGTGAAAAGCCTAGTGAAGACCCAAAGGATTCTGATTCCATGCCATTGAAACGGAAAAGGAGGGATCCTCGGCTCGGAATGTATATTGAGCATAGCAAAGATCAACCCGTAGTTACTGATGAAGATGATGAAGGTCTTTATGACTTCGAGTTTGAGAAGAATATCACCGATACCACCACCGTTACTGAAGACATCTTTGATTTTGATGTTGATACTGGAAGAACTGATATGGATGTTACTACTGATGACGTTCAGGTTACTAGTATTGATGTTGATGCCACTGTTGAGACAACGCTACCTAGTGCTACTGAATCTGCAGGTCCTTCTAGAGTTGATCTTGATATGCCTAGCAGTTCAAGTGGTAAAAGACCTGAAGAGCCATTTAGAATGCCGTTTGATGATGATTCTAGTGATGAAGATGAGTATATCAGTATGAGAGATATGAAGAAACGAATGGTTGTACTTGAGCAAGATTCAATCCATAAAGATGCAAAGATTATTCAACTTGAAGATACTATTGTGAAGAAGGATCAACAGATTGAGCAGCTTCAAGGAGATGTTAGTTTGCTGTTTAATATGGTTTATGATTTGCGTGGAAAGTTGGAAAAGAAGTTTGGACAGGAGTTTTCTGATCCAACTGATGTTGAAAACAGAAGAAAAGCTTTTGAAAAGGATGATGCTGAAAGAAGTGCTGCTATGGAACATTACTTTAGAAGAATCGTTGATCCTGTTGCAGACAAAGAGAAAGCTGAAAGAATCAAGAAGAAAAGACAGTTTGTCATTATGAAGAATCGGAATCTAAATCCAGATGATGATGATGCTCATGCAACTCATCATTTGATGGATGTTGGTGAAACTCTTTATGATAAGGTTGGAAATCGTTCTGGTGTAGTTAGCTGGGGTTATGATCATGATCGCAAGAGATGGTGGATAAAAAGGAAGATTGGACCTGTTGAGTGGTATAAACATCCAGGCCAGTTTCAGTCATTTACTAAAGTGGACTTGACAGACTTGTCTAGAGCACCTTATGTAGATGATAAGCCTGGAGGAGTTGGTTATAGGTTTTTCGAGAGGTTGAAGAGGGAGGTTCTTAGGGGCTTTCCTTCAATGCGTACTGCAGAGTCCATTGTTAAACCCGCTAAAGGCATCAGAGATCCATATACAAACAAGCGAATGAAGATTGTGCGTTGGCCTGTAACTGATAAAGAGAAGATGATTCCGTTGGTAAAAAAGATTCCAAAGGGTGCTCTAAAGACCTTACATTTTTGGTCTTATGATGAGCGCTTAGGGCAGGCAGTGATTGTTTGTGATGATGATGTGTGTTTTCAATTGGTGGATCAGATTGATTTACTGAATGTTGCTCATGAAGATTTGGAAGTGTTAGCTCGTCATCAAATTAGAGCTACTGAGAAATATGAAGAAATTGCCAAAGCTTGGACTAAAGCTGTTGCAGCATCAATTCATATTCATACAAAGGGTTTCGGTGGTATTAAGGATCGGGTGCAAGATGATAGTGAAGATTAAGGTGTCAAGAACCTGCATGCATAAACCTAGGGGGAGATTGTTGGAACCTGAAGGTTTATTCATGTAGGTTAGCATAGTTTGAGGGTTGATTATGTTTATGTTTGGCTTACATGTTTGGGCCGGTTATGTTAGTGTTTGGGTTAGTGGTCTTGTGTCGCAATGGGCTTAGGTTAGTGGCCTAGTCGTTTTGTATTTAAGCATATTTTACCTCATTGTTTGAGGTTGTTGATAAGTTGATTTGTGGCGACACAAGAGAGACAAAGAGTGAAGGTTGCGAGTTCCTTTGCTAGATCTTGTATCAGTCTACGTTTATCGTTGAATGCAAGAATCTATTGGTTTGTGATTTCTATTATTCTCAACTATTGTTCTTTATTATCATTATTTAATCTTGAATCGTCTTGTGATTGATTTCCGCACTTTCACAAGATATTGTTGATATCATTGATTGATCCTGCAAGGGTTTTACAGATACCCGAAATAGCACCCACACTCCTAGCTTTCTCAAGCATACACGGGAGCGCTTCCATAACTAAAATAAGATGAAGTGGCGAAATAGGATCCCCTTTCCTTAACCCCTTGAAGCATTGGAACTCAAAAGTAGTGGATTCGTTAACCAAAACCGACGATATCGCTGATTCAAGGATCCCCATTATCCAAGAACACCATTTCAACGGAAACCCTATTTGATCCATGATGGAAGTCAGAAAGTTCCAATTCATGTTATCGAAAGCCTTTTCAAAATCTATCTTCAAGTAAAACACTAACGAGGTATGACCCGGATCGGCTAACCCGACCCGGTCATCACCTATCATTTTATTATAAATAATCAATTATAACCACGTTTATTCTAGAATGTTCCATTCTGTATGGATAAACCAAGTAACCGAATCTTCAATATTTTGGGAAGATCATGCAAATCCCTAACTTATCGGATTATCTCCTAGCTTATGGTAAACCGTAATCGTAAACTATAAATAGAGGTAATTATCAAAGGTATGGACATTCTGCTCTTACCTACTCTCTCTCTCTCTCTACATACTTTCTTACTCCCAAATACCGAGACTTATTCTCACGCCGGAGGGTGGTTACAGGAATAACCCCATTCCTATAACGAGTCCTAACGGTGTCCTGTTTTATAGCCAGCTGTTCGGATCACCAAAGAGTTGAAGTTCTAGCCGGAGCCTTACCGTTCAGGTCAGTGTTTCTTCATTGGCGCCATCCGTGGGACCAACGGTAGCACCAGTTAACTTAGACCCAATGGCAAGTGATCAGAACACAGCAACTACACCAAGTCAGGCAGTGACAACCAGTCATCCGCCATCAACGACAATCTCTGTAGTTACTGCTACTCCAGCATCACCAGCAATAACCAGGTCTCTTGACTTGGAGTTCGAAGCCGAAGCCCCGCCTGGGTTTCAGGGAGCTCCGGCCGGGTCGGTGTCTGAAAACCCTTTATCTTACACTTCATGGCAACTACGACAGGTGGCTTCGACCGCGATAACCTCCACCATTTCTGCTCCAGTATCAATTACAATCGCACAGACCATACGTCACAGCACCAGGCTAATGATAACATCCGCGACTCCAGGAAACGTCACCCAGCAGATGAGTATGGCCCAATACTATCAGCCACCTCTCACTTACTCTATGTCGCCGCTGTAATCTGCAGCGGTTACAGCGGCACTATCTACGCCACCCCATCAGTCGGTGGCCATGCCAGCTGGAGTTATGAATGCTCTAATCACGCCAGGGAACCAAGCTTATTTTCCGGGCTACTACTATTCACCCCCTTACGGGTACATGCCATCGTACCCTAATCAGACATATTCTCCTTAGATGACAGCACAGAGTTATACGCAGCAGTCGCCATACGCGGCCTACATGCCTACTTGGTGGTCGTTCCCTACCCCACAACAGACTTATGGTCAGGCCCCGCCTATAGCGGAGCCCGTTTACAACATGGGAAATACTTCAAGGCCTCACCTTTCCCCTAACGAAGGACCAAGCACTTAGCCAAACCTTACAACGTCCCAGGCTCCAGTCACTCAAGGGAGAAATCTGGATGGGGCGTATCAACATATACAACCCATTAACATAGAAGACGATGACCTTACCAGACCTTACAAACCGGCAGATGCTACATTCAAGTCTAAATTCACGCGAAGAATCGCCGAAGCTCCAATTAAGGAAAAACCTAAGATGCCTCAAACAGTGGGTAAGTACGATGGTTTTATTGACCCTAATAACCATCGAAACTTGTTCAAAAGTGCTGGGGAGGTAGCATACTGGTCAATGCCTCTTTGGTGCAAGATGTTCGTCCAAACGTTGGTAGGGGGAGCACGCGTTTGGTGGGACGGCCTACCTGTTGGGGAAATTGACAGCTTTGAGGATCTCGTATCCAAGTTTCAGCTACAATTCAGCCAACATAGACGCCATACAAAAGACAGAAACGAACTCCTCCACATCCGTCGGCGAGATAACGAGACGGTGGAAAGCTTCATAGTCAGGTTTACCAAAGAAAGCATGGCGATCCCAGGTATAACCAACGACTTGGCTTATGGAGCTTTCTTACGGGGGTAAATGATGACGAGTTGTTGAGAATGCTGTATGGAAGGGATGGTGTACCCTCAACAATAGATGAGATCTTAAGAATAGCCAACATAAGAAAAAACGGTGGCAGCCAGTCACACTGCTAATAGGAAAAAGGAAGCACACAAGAGCCAGGAGGATAGGGAACATCGGAACTCTAAAGGTAAAACAGAGGGGATAGGTTCCAAAAGAGCGATCGGGTGGACTCACGGTACGAAAGGTCCAGGAGCTCTTTTTTCGAGAAACGAATCATCTTCAAGACCAAGGTCCGACTACCCCAACTTGAGTAAAATGCCTGCAGAGAACCTTGCTTCTGAAAACTTAAAACTCAACCCTCCAAAGCCACTGAATGATTCGCTCAACCGAGACACGAGCAAGTACTGTGAGTATCACAAAGGCAATGGCCAAGACACTAACGACTGCTACCAGTTAAAGAAGCAGATTGAATATTGTGTGAAAACCGGGAAGTTGGCTCACCTGGTTCAAGATATAAAGCAGGGCCCGCCCCTAGCAAGGATGACGCTGAGAAGGGGGCGGGCAAAAAGGCAGCGGGAACTAAACATGGTATACGCCGATAAAGGGAAAGGGGTTAAACAAAGTTTCTCCACACTTGAGCCGTGGATGTTGGTAACTATGACGGTCGAAATGCGTGTTGAGGATCTAAACCTTACCACTGACCCCCTCATCATATCAGCTGCGGTGGGCGATTATAACATGAGGCGAATACTGGTTGACACCGGAAGCTCAGAAGATATAATATATGAACACTTCTACAAAAGGATGCAACCCAAAGACAAAAAGCTGCTTGAACCAGTACACGCCCCCATAAAGGGATTCACATGAGAGAAAGTCGACCCAATCGGCCAAATTACTTTCCCGGTAACTTATGGGCCAGCTCCTCGTGAAAGGACCATACTTCTTACCTTCCTCGTTGTTCGTGCTGAATCATACCACAATGTCATTATTGGAAGATATACCTTAGGAGAACTAGAGGCCGTAGTATCCACAACACGAGGGTTCATGAAATTCCCCACACCAAGAGGAATGGCTACGGTCCATCGGGACAAGATAGTCGAGGTTTTGGACACCAAAAGATGTCGCCAGGGACCCACCAGAGCAATCGGTCCAGAAAGATGGGTGCTGAGCACACGCCATCCTGAGCAGACGACCACAATCGGAGATACTCTATCTCCTGAAACCGAGAACAGTTTGAAACAATTGCTGAAAAGAAACGCGGACATTTTTGCTTTTGAGCATTCTGATATGAACGGGATACCTCGGGATAAGGCGGAACACAAGCTGGCTACCCTTCCAGGAATCAAACCGGTGGCCAGGGGAACGCAGCAGGGCCCCTGACTGAAGAGAAGCTGTAATCAAAGAAGTGCGAAAGTTGGTCGAGGCAGGAATCCTACGTGAAATAAAATATCATACATGGGTATCAAACCCCGTGATGGTCAAAAAGCCTGACGGCACATGGCGGATGTGCATTGACTTCAAAGATTTAAACAAGGCCTGTCCAAAAGACGCATACCCATTGCCTAAAATGGATTTCAAAGTCGATTCCTTAGTCCCTTTCCGGTACAAGTGTTTCCTAGACGCTTACAAGGGTTACCATCATATCAAGATGTCAAGAAAGGACGAAGAAAAAATAGCCTTTCACACCGATATAGGTATTTTCTGTTACACCAAAATACCTTTCGGTCTTCGCAATGCCGGGGCCACTTATCAGCAACTCATGGACAAGGCCTTCGAAAAGCAAATTGGTCGAAATCTGGAAGTATACGTCGACGACCTGGTCATCAAAAGCATGGAAGAGAAACATATGCTCGAAGACATCGAAGAAACCTTCCGTCAGTTAAGAGAATACAACATCAAGTTGAACCCCAAGAAGTGTTCATTCTGGGTGGAAGAGGGCAAGTTCCTGGGGGTGGTAGTCACCCGGGATGGCTTCAGAGCCAACCTGGAAAAAGTAACAGCAATAACGTGAATGCCCTCACCTAGGACTTTAAAAGAAGCATAGGCTAAATGGGCGATTGGTTGCTATTAACAGATTCCTAGCGAGACACGCTGAAAGATCTTTATCGTTCAT